>VZTT01067449.1:0-10384 GCA_013400855.1 Buphagus erythrorhynchus
TTTTTTTTTTTATTTTTACATAAAGCAGTCATTAAGACGATGAAGGATGCTTAGCCCCAGCCTTGTGCCCTCAGGAAACACGCAGACAGACAAGCCCAACAAGTCGTGCTGTCAGGAAATAAACTAGAAAAATGAAATAGAATAATATTATTGCATATAACAGTTATTGTGAATGTATTGTAAAATATATACAGCTCATGATAAGCTTCAACATTTGTATACGAGATAGGGATTTTCCAGCATTTAAAGTGAATTAGTAGATGTGGATTTCTTCATGTTATTTACCCAGATAATTGTGGTAAAGTGTGTCACTCCCCACATGCCTCTAGAATGTGACAGTGTCGAAGTCTAACACTCCTCCCCGATGCTTTATGGATATAGGTAGCAATCTGGTGACTGATGAAGTCAGTAACTTACTTTCCAAATTACTCAGGAACAGGCTAAAAATCTGGTTTTTGGGGTTTTACTATTTTTGGGTTGTTTATTATTCATTATTATTGTTATGGAAATGGAATTTTTGCATTGCTGGTTTAAATACCCAGGTCTTGTCTCTTCTTTTGTTTAGGGTTTATGAAGAGTAAGAGAAAGTGGTACAAGGAATGGAGTGGACTCCCTTGGCTGGCATAGGACTGGGCTCTACAGAAGATTATTTCTCTCTTGCAGGCATAAGACACAAATTCTATATTATTATAAAGCACTTTTTACCAAGGGTCAGTTTTTACATTTTATAGCCGTATGCAAAAGGCTTCCAGATTTCACAAGCATCTGTTGCATTTCTGATTTCATACCTGTCTGCTCTGTACTGAAATTAGGAAAACACATGCTTTTTGTTTTAAATAAGTTCTTTTGGGAGTTTTTTGTTTTTAATTATTATTCATTCATATTTCACTATGATTGCAATTGAGCTTTATAAGCTCATTAGGCAAACAGAACTGTTTGTGACAGTGTTGTACAGCCACGGCCCTCAACCCCTGGCAGTGGGAAAACTTCAGGCTGGGGTTGTTGCTCGTGTTTGCAGCCTCCACCTCAGTCAGACAGAGCAGGGACCAAAGATGAGTTTGCTGGGGAAGATGCCACTAAAATGCTGTGGCTGTACCTGCAGAAGTGAGGTCCCTCAGCACCTTCTCAAATGAGTGTGAGCATCACTGGTGTACCTCTTCTTCAATGGACTTGAGGTCTTGCTGCAAGGCGAAGCATCCTGTATCTCCCATTTAACCTCTCATGCATTAGAAAGCATTTCTAGGTCACTTTTATTACTAAGAAAATGTTTAATTTTTTTCACCTGAAGCACTTAACAGAAAGTTTGTGGCTTCAGTACTGAGACATCTTAAGCTTCAAGACTATTGTGTATGTTTTCCTAGATTTGTAGCAACAACAAAAAAAAGCCTTTAAAAGGTACCTTTTTATGAAAAATATGATAGGGCAAACATATAAATACCTATGTATGTTTTAGTCACAATACAACATATTAATTATTTTGAATGTAATACTTTCAATGTTAAGCAGTGCATTCCTCTTTTTAATATAACAAAACTACCTTTTCATTTGTAAATATACTATAGGAAGTCTCCCTATATTATCTCACTGTATAATGTACTGTACTGCTAAATTATCATATGCTATTTAAATGTTTGAAATATTTAGAAAGTTGCATGCAGATTTCATATTTCTTTCTAAGACAAACGAAAAAAAAGTAATAAAAAAAGTATTTAAAAAATTTTACAATTGCTTGTAAATTTCCTTAAGCCACCAGAGAACTCCTGCCGCTTTCAATCACTTGGTAGCTGAATTGGTTTTGGGCGATGGGGGGAAACAGTAGATCAGAGAAGCTGATTAGAGATAGGATATCTTGATGACACTGGAATTAGAAAACATTATTCCAGTACAATTTACTTGCCTTTCTCATTTTAGGATTTGGACTTTAGCCAAACACTGAGGAATGCTGAGACATAAAGAAGGGTGATGCCATTTGCCTATAATCATTGGTCTAGTGTTGTGTTAAGTAAACATAAATCAACACCTTCAGTTTATAGAAAACCACATAAAAAGTGATTTGGACAAGATCTGGGTTAGATTAGGGATAGTCATACAACAAAAGTCAGGCAACAAAAACCTGTGAGTCACCACCTCCTCTTCCTGCCCAGTTTCTGCCCTCGCCCACAGGGAGGGACTTTGCACCCAACAAGGCTCCTACATCACTTCCCAAATAAAATGAAAGTAACAGCTTGGGATGGTAAAGGCAGCAAGAGTTTAAACACATTAAAAGCTCCTGGTGCTCCCTGCACAGCACTGCTGGCCTTCCTGCCTTCTCCCAGCTGTGCAAGGACAGCTGCACACGGAACTGCTCCTGGGATTGGCACGAACTCAGTGACAGCAACCTTGTCCCACAGAACCAGGGCAATGCCTGGCCTCAGCTCAAGGCTTTCCTTTAGTTCAGACACCCGGCAGAGAAAGAGGATTTCAAAGCAGTTTCCTATTCTGCAGAAGGATGAAGATCAAGCTTCAGATACTTATGAGTAAAAATCTTGAGAAATATCCCAGGGTATTTAAGAAATATAATCTCTGGGGATATTAACCACAGGGGGCTGTTTCTGGCTGAGCATCTGAACCCAATCTCTGGGAAAACCCAGACCTGTGATTGAGACAAGCTGCCCCTCTCCTTTCTTGAGTCACATTTTAACAAAACCAGTAGCTTTTCCTTGAGAAGATTTGATTTCAACATGCTGGCAGACTTCAAAAAAGTTTCATTTTATTTAGTGACTACTGGGCAATATATTTCCTGGGAAAATATTGATATGGTTGCATAAGAGGTAGTTAAACTACGCTGGGAATGATGTGCACAGCTCTGACTGCCCAAGCACAGGACTCACTGACTCATACCTCACAGGGCAGAGCATGTACAAATTACTTAGCTCCAGGTTCATCTGCCAGACCAAAACAACCAGCACCAACAGAAACTAAGCACAGAGGAAATCAATTGCAATTATTTTCCACTTGCCAGAATGGGAGACAAAAAAAAAACCCGAACAACCTCAAAACAACCAAAACAAAAAAAAAATTAACAACAGACCAATTAAAAACAAGCAAACAAACAAAACTGCTTGTTTCAATACTTTTGTTTCCTTTAACCTAAAATCCCTTGAATAAAACAGCTCTCAGAAACAAGAATTAAAAACCTAAAGAGAAAAAACTGACTCTGAGCTGGTTTTCCCAAGCCTGCAAGCCTGCAAGCCTGCATCTCCAGGCAGGGCTGTTAATTTTCCAGGAACAAGAGGAGAATCCCTTGCTGTCCCTGATACGCAGTGGTAGAGGGAAATACTGCATCAGAAGGTAACAGCCACACACACAGCATCAGCCACTTTCCCTCAGACTGAAATCTCTGCTAAAACATTTAAATAAACATAATATACCTATGTATATGTAGGTACTTCCTCCACCGAGATTTAGCAGCAGTCTTAAGGTTTGGTTTTGTTTTCCCCAGATTTCAGGTTGTGAAGCCTCAGGAGACCCTTCAGCCCAGCCTCCCTAACACACAGACCATACATTTGTGCTCTGAGACTGAAAAGGAAGCTGCTGAAGTATGGTCTGAGCACACACCCGCCAGCCATGGCTGCTCCCCAGTTACCGATTTACCTTCCCAAGAGCCTGAACGTTTCAGGGTAAGCAGGAGCCTCACGTCATCCTGGGGAACAGGAGTAGGACACACAGGTCCCACAGGTCCTTACTTGAGCACCAGTGCTGCATCACAAGGGTGTGAACCCATCCCAGAGCCTCCAAAAAGGGCAGTAGGCAACTGCAAATCCAGCCTGCAAATCTGCTCCCTGGCACTCTGCAGGAGCACCAAGCCCTGCACAGGAGACCTGCCCACGCTCGCCATCCTTCCCCTGGGCATTGGGTACCCACAGGCTGCACCCATTCCAAAACTGTGCTATCAGATTTTATTTTACTAAAGGCACAGCGCTCACCCGAGCAGCTGCAATGAGAGGGCACAACAGCAGGGAGACCTGCCTGGCCTTTTCAGTGAGAGCACTACATGGGATTAGTAATGTTACACAGAGCCTTTCACCACTTGCTTTTCACTCGTTCATATATGGTCTAGGTCAGCAATGGTCAAAAAAGTTTATTAAGAAGTGATGGTTGCTTGGTGCTCTGTGTGAGATGGCTCTCAGCAGGTCCTGCTGTGCCCCAGCTCCCACAGGCTCTCTAAATCAAGGCATGAGGCCATGCCAGATTGTTACACACATGGGGACCTTTCCTGACCACGTCCATGTGGTGGAAGTGCTGGTTCCACACCAACAAAGTTTTATCAGGGCTGTGGGAGGAAATGTGGGGATTGATGGTAAAGTCATTGTTGGGGCTGGGGGTTTGCACTGGTCACCCCTGAGACCTGAGTGGGAAGTTGAAGGCACTGTTACAGAAACACAAATGTTCTCTGGGCTAATTCAACAGCAGAGTTGGGTCCCTTCTGGGCCCATATTTGCAGAGAATAGGAACAAATGTAAATAAAAAAGCCACTGTCCCCAGGATTCACCATCCCCACTGGGATCCAGAGCCAGGGAGCTTTGCCTGTTTAAGGGTAGAGGGCCTCTGTGCATCCTGACATCACTTAACAGGTTTTATATGAGCTCAGACAGAGGGCCCTTGCACTCTTCAAAACACACTTCCCCTTAAGTCAAATGAAGCTCCAGTCACATTTGGGGTATTTTTCCTGCAAAGCCAGTTTTCAAAATTGAAACACTGAAATCCAAATGTGCCCAGCATCTGACAACCTCACTCATTCTTGGTTCAGCATCTTTGGGAAAAGTTAAGATGGTTTGGGCTGAGTTTGGGCTTGAGATCCAGGAGGATAGACAGCCCATCTTGAAAACCCTGACTGCAGGGTCATGCCAGGGCATTCTGTAGATCTTCCATGCCTGGCACTCGTTCTGGGATTTGTTGTTCAGTTTGCTCCCTTCAGCGGGTTGGGGTGTGTGTGGCCACAACTAGAAATACAGGTATTTTTGAGGACTGCTGTTTGCAGTGCTCACTAACTCTGTGTTTGCACCATCAGAAGCTCTGTGTCTGTTATTCATTGATTTCCCTTTGATCCTAAACTGCAAAGAGCCAAGTGTTTCCTGGAAATTCCTTGGTTTGCCTAGAAAGGCTGCACCCCATGAGCCTCCAGATATCCTTGTAACCAGCACACATTTCTGGCAAAGATCTCCCCTAATTCCTTTGCCCAGAATAGCAACAGGGATTGCCATTGCCTGAGAGACAGTGGATGCAGCTGCATTTGCAAGCAGCTCCAGGTGCTTAGAGGGACCACCAGTGCCTGTAGATATCGATACATACCTCACAGAAATATGAATTGTTTTCAAAATCCTGGGCATCCAGGCAACTTGGAAAATACCACAAAATTTTTGGCTGTGCTTTCTGAGAACACATACCTGCATCTCTATGGAATATGCCTGCAAAGATATCTGAACTACAATTTCATAGAGAGATAGTTGAGCACCTGCATTAAATGGGGTCACCATCCTTTTACCTTCCAAGGCTTTCCCTTGGACCATCACCTCTGCTATCCACCAGCTCTATAGCAACAGTTCCTGAGTCATGCTAGAAGTATTAAAGTATCTAATATCCAATACAGTACAGATCCAGAAGCTGGGTTTTGAGCATTTCTGTGAGCCAGCACTACTTGAGGCAAAGCCCAATGAGATCAAAAGGATGGTTGGGAGGCCCCAGCAGCCTGGGATTCAGGCCACTTGTTTTCTCCCACTGGCACTTTGGTGTCCAGCAGCTCCTTGGCCATGGCCATCAAATCCCAGCCCAGATGACTGTTCTGAAGGAGCAATAGGGAAAGCAGGGCTGAAAGGACATCTAGTGGCAACCAAAAGCCTTCTCAGTCAGCCAAGGGACACCTCTACGGCTGTCTGCACTATGAATCAGTTTGGAGCCTGCTCATTGTGCTGCTGTTGCTGGGAATGCTCCTTCCCAGCTCTGCAAGAAAAGCCTTAACTATTGCATTTTGGTTTAGGAAACACCTCCAAAGAATTAAAAAAAAAATAAAACAAACAAACAAAAAAAGGCAAAGCAGCTGTGGTTTT
Organism: Buphagus erythrorhynchus; assembly: GCA_013400855.1. Classification (NCBI taxonomy): domain Eukaryota; kingdom Metazoa; phylum Chordata; class Aves; order Passeriformes; family Sturnidae; genus Buphagus; species Buphagus erythrorhynchus. The sequence continues at coordinate 6,087 of VZTT01067449.1, forward strand.
GGGAAGCCTGCTCAGAGGTTCACACAGTTAAGTTAGCCTGTCAATTTGGAACTTGTACACTAATGGAAAAGAGAATACCTGGCTGCTCTGTCTACAGGAGCCACATCCATCACACCAGCATGGGAAACTGGATTGCAGCACAACTCAGGGCAGACTAATTCCCAAAACACCTGCCCCAAATCCTTTAAAAACACCAAGCATTTCTGATCAATACGATTTTCTTGCCCAGAGGTTCTCCTTCCTGCCACCTGCACTCCAGCAAGCCCAGCACCCTATGTGGTTGCCGTTCCTCTGGTGTTGCATTGGTGTCCTGTCCTCAGGTAGGTAGGTAGGTCCCTTTGACCTCCCAGCAGTAAAACCCACACATGCACAGTATCACCTTCAATTCCTGAAGTGGAGAACTTGCTCCCTTTGCTGGGTACCAGCACAGCTACATCCAACCAGCACAACAAAGCCAAGATCCCTGGAAGAAATGCCTGTAGGGATGTAAAATGCATCAGAGTTTATTCTCTGAACATCCAGCAACAGGTTGCATTTCTAGTCCTTTCGCTGACCTCTGAAGTCCTCAAATCCCCTTTGATTTTTCTCTCATGTTTTGTCTGTTTGTGTTATCAGCTCTTTGGGCAGTGACTGCTCTGATGACACACATGGAGGGCATCCAGCCCAACAGGAGCTACTCCCTGTGAGCAGGCATGCAGGACCCAGGAGGGAGCAGTGACATGACATGAAGTGACAGAAAAGGAGGCAGGCAGCCAAGGCCTGGAAAATCACCATGCCTGTGTTTTTGGTTTTCATCCTGCACAATAAAAGAGGTTAGTGAATTCCTCTTGAATGGTTTTCAGAATCTCTTCCAAGTAAAAAAAAAAAAGAATCCTGTTCATGTTCACTTAAGGCTGATAATTACAAGAATAATTTTGATTTATTCCCATCATAAATCTTGGAAGAAGAAAAAGGTTCTGAGGTTTTCAAGATTTGCTGGATGACAAAAGAAAAACACAGCTCTAATTGCCCTCCTTTGTTGTGTTTAATTAAGGATTCAGAAGCAACTGATCTCAGGGTTTTTTTCATGGTTAGAAACCTGCAAGGAAAAGAAAATCTTTCTGTGGAGGCACCAATCAAAGCTTTGTTGGGTTACTAGGCACTAAGTGTGCTACATCTGAATACTCAGGATACCCAGAAAAAGAAGCTTATTGAAGGAAAAGAAAGCTACAACAGGCTTCTTTCCACCACCACCCTCCCCACACACACTTCCACTAGGCCTTGGCAATTTCGAGCTCACTTCTAATCCTGGAAGAAATGTCTTTTGTCTTTACTCATCAGCATTTTTACCTCATTATTGACCATTCAGTTGTGTTGCATACAAACACTTCTCCATTTCTATTACCTTTATAATTCTACCATTTACATATTTTCTTGTGGTTTGCTTCAACTTCCTTTATTATCTCTCCAAACTTATGACTTCTGCAACCACATCAGGAAAATCAAACCAGCCCAGAGTTCTTCAGCTCCTTCCCTGGGCCAGCAATTCCCAGTCAAGCACCACTTCTCCCCAGCAAGAACCAGTTTGCCAAGTACTACCTCTCCAATTCAAAGTGTAAGTGACTGGCAGGGTGTTCCCTCTCCATTTTGTGCAACAGCTAAAACAGTTCTGCCAGGAAAATCCAGTTCCCCATTATAGCAACCAGTGTCAAATCATCACATCTGGGTCTGAGTGATGCCACCAGCCCACGAGTTACATTATGCTCAGCCAAGGCTGCAGGAAGTTAAAGAATAAAACAGGCAAGAAATCCTTGGGATTGCTTTCAATCTGAAAGCACTTGGGACAGTGCTTCTTGGGACAGTGCTTTTGCAGAAAGCAGTGGCATTTGAGAAGTGTGGCACTCCCAGGCTGAAAGCAGGACCAGCCCACACTGCATGCCCAAAGGGAACACAGAAACACAGAATATTCTGATTTGGAAGGGACCCACAAGAATCATCGAGTCCAACACTCAAGTGAATGGTCCTGTGAGGAAACAGAGGTTTGGGCTGCCCAGAAGGTAAAATCCCAACATTTCAACTGCACAGAACATCCTAGATAATGATGCCTTGAAATGCTGCTCTACAAAGGGAGAATATCAGCTTTAAAGGAAAAAAAAAAAAAACACTTTTTGGGTTTGTCATGATGTTTGAGAAATGTTCCATTAGGGTCCGGAGAAAAGGATGAAGGGAAACACTGAATTTGGCTAAAGCTCGTTGTGGAAAATAAAAAAGCTAAATAGAAATGAATAGCCATAAAGCAAAGAATGGAGGGGAAACAATAATTTTTCCATGTTATAGGAGATATTTTCTCACTTACTTGAAGCAGGTGCCCGGGTTTTCCAGCAGAGCCTCTACACAGGGTTATCCATCCCGGCCACTGCTGGGAGAGCAGAAGAGCAGAACCAGCTCCAAGCTGCAGCTTGGTGGAGGTTGACACCTTGTGGCGATTCCCATCATTTACAAGTCGGGAAAACTGAGGTTTATTCCTTTTATTTTATTTTATTTTATTTTATTTTTTAATTTTTTTTTCTTCTGGCAGAGATGGTGGGTGGGGTTCATAGCTGCAGAGCTAAATTCCCAGCACCTGGCATGTCATCTGTGGGCTAGGGTCTGGGGTCATTAACAGTTTAATGAAGATAAATAACACCAAACACTGAAAATTATATAAAAAAAAATCCAAGTCATATCCTGTCTGTTTCTGTTGGAAAAATAAAGAAAAGGAAATAAAGATTCCTTGGGATCACACCAGCTGTATATACACAAGGCCCACAAGACAAGTAATAGAAAGTGATCTAGTGAAAGATATTTCTCACTGATTTTTGAGTCTCATTGGATCCTCTCCTGTTTGCACAGTGGGGAAAGAGGGGCAGAGCCCTGAGTAACTCCAACAGCTGCTTTGGAGACGTGAAGCTGCATCAGCTCCAGAGAAATTATCTCTAAGGAGTAAACAGAAACAGGCACAAGACCTACCATGCATTAAACATGAGGTGAAGGAAAAATTACCCTGGGTTTCATGCCTTGGGTTTAAGAAGTACATTCACTTCTTCATTTATAAATAGCTATTTTAATGCAATTTACTACATCCTTTAATTGGAAGACAAAGGGCATCCCCTCACCAGAGGCCCAGCAGAAACATGTCAGCCAAACTAGTCTCCCCTCATTAGCCAAGTACTTGTTCCAAAGGAGCTTCTTATTGTGGAAGTGCATCCAGCCCCAGGAGAAAAAAAACTTCACCTAGGACAACATTTACTTCCCCTTAATCATGCTGCTCCATTGTCTAATTTCCTGGATACTGAATTCCTGAATACTAGAACTAGTACTTTGTATTTACTTAGCATTTTACCCCTGCAAGCCATTCCAAAATATGTATTAGCAGGCCTAAAACTCAGAGCTACACTAGTGGACAAATGTTCAGGTATTATAAGGGCTAATATATACCTTGAAAACTATTCTTTCCACTTAACTGTTGGTCAGTTAACTCCACAGTCCCACTCCAGGCATAAAGCTCAGCACCTTCTCTCTCTTCCTAGAGAATTTTTTCTTCTCACTCTCTTCCCAATTCAGCTGCACCATTTTGTACTGGTGCCAGCAAACCCAGCAGTTTGGACCTATATGCTGCCTGAGAGTTTTCAAGGGCTGTTACACTTGTAGCTTAAAACTATTATTTTTCTCTTATTTTCTCTTTATACCTGGAGGCATTATCATAAAGAGCTACTGAGAGAGATGATACCTGGCTGTGAGCATGACGGAGAGCAAGAGGGACTCCCTGACCTTCACAGCTGCTTTCACCAGCAAGGGGTTGAATTCAGACTAGAATTTCAGATGTTCATACCTGTGGGTTTGTCCCTGAAAAATGGGAACTTTAAGGGATATATTGCACATATAATACTAATGTAAACGGTAAGTTAAATGTATAACCAGAGGCCATTTAAGTCAGTGCAAAGGGTTCTTTTAAATTCCAGACAGCAGAGCAAATCTACACATTATGTACCACATGCCAAGATGCAAACCCTTGTCCCTGCATGGCCGAATTTGCAGCACTGAGCCTTGGGGTGTCACCCTCGTCCCTCTCATGGCCAGGGTGGCAAGACCTGCACCCCAAAGGGTCATCCCTGGGGTCAGGGTGCAGGACCCTGAGCCCAAGACTGTTGGCTGGAGCTGTCTCCTCTCCTTTCCCACCTGCCCACTTTGCCAGGCTCTGGGGCACCTGCAAGCACTGTCAGGGGCCTGCCTAGCCCTCACATCTCATTTGGGGTGAATTCACCTGCTATTTTTTTTTT
>VZTT01067469.1:1890-17382 GCA_013400855.1 Buphagus erythrorhynchus
CAATGGCACCCAACACAATATATATCGAATGGTAAACCTCACCCACAACATCTGCAATGTACCATAGTTCATAACATGTGGCAAACTGAGAAACCAAGAAAATAGAGCTCACTAACCACAACTTCTTCTATTAATATGTATTTCAGAAAATCTTTTTCAGTTTTACTGAAACGGAAATCCTGATGAATAATCTCCCCATATAGACTGCCCAAACTAAGAACACACTACAGCAGAATAACATATGCTATGTCCTTTCTAATGACAAACTATCAGAATGAAACATGCATTTCTGAAAGCCTGGCAGAAACCATCTGTTTCCTGGGTGGTCTGAAAATAAGTCAGGAAGGAAGCACAAAAATAAATACGTGTGGTTCTTTTAAAAGGTACCTTGAAACATAAGGGGTCTATATATAAGCCTTCAACTATAATCTTCTTTAAAGTTTGTTAAAAATGTTTTTTTCTTTCCAGCTTGGAAGGTCTTATCTAGGTTACTATCAGTTACCTTCATCTACCATTATAGGGCTCAAAAAAGGTTTCTGTCAAAAAAACCTAATATGCTAGTTAGCATAGCAATCACCTTTAATAAAAAATACCCGTGATTCTCTTCCCCGCCCCCTTATCTAAATGTCTGAAAATAAACAAGTATTAGAAACACCTGAATGCAGGCATCGAACATGGTTTAAGTGGAAAATAACTTCAAGGTTCCAGGGATTAATATCATATACTGAAACAGTCCTCCCTGTTCAAGGAGATTAAATTAACTACCCCCTGCCCCTTTACATATGACCATTGCTGTTCACAGTTCATCAGCCATAGTTTGTTGCCCTTATATTAAATGTGCTAATTCCTAAATTACAAAGAATTAAAGGAATATTTTGCTTCTGTACAGTGAGCTCTATGCTGTCTGTTCTTTTCAATAATCTCCTTGCTACTTTTCTTGCTGCCATGCATAGAAACCCATTGCTACTTATTTTAATGTCTTTTGTGATGTTTAAAAGCTTTGCAATTTTTCCCTTCTATCCTTTGACTTTACTCTTATCAACCCTTCTCTCAACTGTTCAAGAATACTTCTTGTTCCTAACACATTTCCTTTTAGGTGCTTCTTAATCAAGAATGACTTCAGAACTACTGCAACGTTCTTTCTCTTCTCTTGAAATCCAAGGCCTTGACAACTTTCCATTGACTTCAACAATTCAATCCCAAGCTTCTTGGACATTCCAGTTCTCATATTCAGTGTATTTGACTTCACACATTCTGCTGTTTTAAAATACAAAAAGCTTCTTTATGCTAGTAGTCCTCACAATTCTGTGAGAGAACCAGAGAACTGTAGTAAAAGAAATTATGAACACGGTGTCAATATCCTGAGAAAAATGGAAAAAATGCAGCAGAGAGAATATAGTATAGTTTGAACATGGTTTTGCAGTGCCTACTCAGAACTACGCACATCAGAGCACATATTACTACTTTTTGGTGAAAAAAATACTGTGCTGATGTGACAAGCTGCAAACTGTTACAATTAATTCATGTCCCATCAAGTATCAAAGCAGTTTATTCTGAGAGGATTTAAGTTATATCTTTTGTGCTACCATTTTTGGCAAGATCCAGTCTGGCTGCTCTAGAAGAAAAAACTTTTGACACAGATGTGTTAACCATTGTGTTATTTGGGCAGGAAACAATCACCAAACCATAGAAACATATCTCAATTTCTCAAGTAATACAGCCTCACTTCATCTTTTGTTCTACTTGGTTGAAGAAGGGAAGAGATTAGAAGTTAAAGTCACAACTCAAGCGTCTTTTAGGCAGTCCTATAAAGTTACAAAACAAAGATCATGTACAATATTAATTCAAGAATTAGAGAAATAGAGAGCCTTACCTCCTTAATTAAAGGAAATACACACCTCAACAGTTTAATCAAGTAATGGCCTTCTCTCTTAACTGGTCAAACACACCTATCCACCAGCTTCAAAAATTGCCAGAAATGCAACAAAGAATGTCTATTTTGACTATTCCGCCATCTATATAGGAGTCCTGACTGAAATGGCTTAGCTTAATTTAAATTTAAAATATATTCGAGTTTCACTTAATTTTTAATACTACATGTCAGCATTAGAACAGAAACTTCTGAGCTACAATTCGACCCTTCAACATTTTTTTGTAAATATATAGAAAGAAATGCATAGAAAGTATTTGATAACAGAAAAATAAGTGTCAGAAACTCTTTTACTGTTATTCCTGAACAGATTAATGGAACAGTTCCTCATTTATGTATTTTTAAATGCAAGGTAGGTGGGTAAACAGTAACCAATTCATGCTAATAGCACGAATAGTTAGTTCTATTACGCTAGTTTGAGTTTAATGAATTTTTAAGTTCTTTTTCTTCACTAAGGTAAGCAATCAAATCTTCACGCACACATGTACAGCTCTGTTGCATACTTTTGCATCTTCACATATTTTGAAACCAATTTAAAAAATACATATTTTAAAGCTTGCTATTTCATTCCTGTTTTAAGAAAGCTAACAGAATTTATAAGTAACAGAACTCTTTATTCCTATTAGACAGCAAGTAAAAGTTGATTTCTCATTGGGACCATTAATGCTACTAATCTATATATACATCTCAGTTATAGATTCATTAACTGCACTATTCTCAATTTTAACAGAAAATTCTAAAACTCAGCTAAGAGTTCCATTAGAACGTCTTCAAACGCTTAGAAACAATGCACTAACATTTGGTTCTTTGTTTTCTTTCCTCTCAGACCCAGGTACTATAGCTATACTTTAAGATTCCATTTTAATAAAATAATCATCAACATCTATGTATTAAGTCTCACCAGTTCAACAATAACCTAAAAATTAAATTAAAATCCAATTAATTTTATTATAAAAGAATAATATACTATTAGAAAAAATACTACATTCTGTATATAAAAAATAATTAGATTCTATTATTCTTCTTCAACTACATGCAGTAAAAATAACATGAAATTCTAAACTGAAATAGGGTTTTTTGTTATAAAAATACTCCTACTTGCTTAAACTATCAAACTACTTTTGGACTGGTCTCTCTATGAGAAGGAACAAAAAATTTTTTCATAAATTCTGGATTGTTTTAGTTATAAGTAAAACAACTGCCCATCTTCATTCCAACAGAAAGAAACATGGATGGATGGTTAGATACACATTCTCATATTTTATAGAAGTTTAAAATAAACATATTTTACTTTACTAACCTTATTAGAGGTAGCATTTCTAGATTTTCCAGATTTAGAGTCACTTTTAGAGTCAGATTCTGACTTGGAGCCTGTAGAACTTTCATCTGATGAAGTGTACTCTGTATCAGAGGAACTGGATGTGCTTCTCTTTTTGGAAATGCCCTCTGCTTTATTTTTAATATCCTCTGAATCACTATATATTTAAAAAAAAAATTAAGAGACATGTAAAATCATCAAAGGAATCTTCTTTGGCAATATCCTACATCAGCATTTCAAATTTTTATTAAATGAGTTTTAAGTAATTATGTCTCCACAATAAAAAACTCAGCTATGAATGAAGTAGTTTATTTAAGGCTACACAAAGCTGTTCTATTACGCTACACAGTATACCCTCACATGTAGTCTAAAACAGTGAAACAGCCAAACAAAATGTGAACATATGAAATATTAAAAACATTATTTGCATACATCAAGCTTGTGACATTACAAAAGGAAGTGCAGCCACCCTTTTAAATAAAGATACTTTCATACTATTCCACCTATGATGAACAGAATGTTGGCGTATCACCTTTTTGTACAGTAATATTGCTTTTAAAAAATCAATTAATTTAATTTATTCCTTTGTTAATTCTTCTAAATAAAACCACACCACCTAGAAATAAGACCTACAACATCTACAAATAGTTCAACCCATTGAAGAGTTTATATACAAGAGCTCTTATATTCCTATACCTTTGGTCACACTGAATTTCTTACAGCTTCAGACATAGTGTTCGCACACACTGAAGTTCTGTTTACCCTACCAAGGTTGGATTACATTGGACTGTGTTAATAGCTACTGAATATTACCTGCCTTGTTCACGTCTAATAATACTTTAAATACCAATTAGTAGATTACTCTTTTGTCTCAGGGGGAGTTACTACCACAGGAAATGAAAATTGTTTTCTAATAGTTATCATGGAGCAGAAAAATTAATATTGCATATAGAAAAAAAACCTCTCTTCTTGGATATGCAAACAACCATTTTATACTTCTAAATCAGGTGTTTCATACACTACCTGATTCAGCTTCCTTCCCAAGATACTAAATTGGTTATTGAAGTGCTTGAAGGGTAACAAGGTCAACAATAATTAAACAAATCTAGACCACTCAACTATTAAGAGTCTCTTTGGACTTAAATTGTTACACATTTTTCCTCAGCTTTAGGAGCAGTACAAAAGAATGTACTATGCTGCATCACTGACATTGCAGTGTTTTTAGATGAAAAATATACAGAGAAGGAGAAATGAAAATTTAACACGACAGAGATCAAAACAGGAGTAAAGTCTTTCTCCTCTCAAGAACTTCCTATGACTGAATTGCCTAAATAAAATTTAATCAAAATTATTTAAAATCAATAACATTTAGGCCATGCGTATCCATGTACCTGAAGCTAAAATTACCTCCCCCAGATTTCAGTCAAAAGCAGTAATTTGGAAGCTTGCAAAGCTAAAAATGGAACAGTACGACACCTCACAAAAACAGTGTAATGTAGCGTATCTGATTGTTAAAATCACGGTGAAAAATAGGTACTGAAAATTATGTTTCAGTATGACAACATTTAAAAACTTGTTTGAGGTCAATGACTTAAACAAAAATTCACTACTATATACTGCTCATAGTTTCTTCACGACAACAGAATTATCTATATTTCATTCACTGCCATTCAACTGTAGCTGTAGTTGCATTCACAAATAAGTTACTGTGAACCCATTATATAAATGAAGTTGTTTTTCAATAATTTATCTTTAGCTTAGCTTTAAAACTAGATTTGAAGATTAAAAATGTTACTTTACTGTGCATCAGCCAGTTTTGATGGGTAATAATTGTTTATCTTACTCCTTAAAATTTCAGATGTTATTCTAATGAAAAGAATTTACTGGTAACTAGCTTTTTAACTTTGCAATGATGAAAAGCCTGTATTAATTTAACCTACAGATTTCATTTGTTCTGAACAGGAAAAACAATATAAATCACTTTTAAAATCATTAAATCCTGACTTAAATTAATAAAGCCATAATTAGGGCATTATGCTGTGTTTGTTATGGAAGTGGCAAGGCGAGCTGCTTTAATTACTGTCTGTAATAAAAGGAGCAGAGTGTGTACTGCGCCCCAATCAGCGCTGTCAGCCACGACTGAGCTGAGCTGCAAACTCATCAAGTGAGCTGGCAGCAGACTACAAAGTAAAGGGCGATCGTGTCTGCAGGGGCCGCTTGCTGACAGCAGTGGAAGAAACAGATTCATACAATCCAAGGTATTAGCCCCAATTACTCAAAATTTTAATGATACTTCAGTACATGATAATGCTGTTGATAATAGGCAATCTTAAAAGCGCTAACACTTAAATATCTTATGACCGTTTCCCTTCACAGCCCTTGCCTCTAATATTTGGATCATAATCTTTTTAATATAACATTATTTAGAAAAATCAATTGTCTTAGTTACATAATGGCAAAGTGTTGAAGGACTTAATTTTAGCTCTCAGCAAAATTGCGGCAAAAGGTAATTAAGTGTTTCACACAACTATTTGATCACTTATTTCAGCCTCCCAAGGTTACATCAATTTTCAACAAGCCACCCAAGATTTTACTGAAGTCAGAAATTAATTCCAAACATAAGCGTAGTCTGATTAATGAAAATATGAACTAGGTGCATACAATGACTATTACTAGTATAACACTGACATCACTCCTTGGCCAACACACGCCCAAAATAGCCTAATTAAAGGCTTGGCAGACTGCTAACATGAAGAGTGCTTTATAAGCTAGTATCGCAAAAAATTAAAACCAGACAAATATATACCCACCTTTCATTGACAGCTCTATATGTTTTCTTAGCAGCACTTTCTTTGCTGTCTGATTCACTGTCAGTTGATTCTTCACTGGGAGAGGAACTCCCACTACTCTCATCAGTGCTGCCTTCCTCTTTATCTTCCTTCTCACTTTCACTGTCAGACCCACTCTCTGAAATAAAAACAACCCTTACAATTTTGATCCAAATCTTAAATAATTAGTATCTTAGAAATTCAATTTTGTTTTAAATTAAACAATGGTTTAGTATTTTAAGATCCAGATGCAAGTATTATTTACCCTGTGCCAAAAGCAGGCAAGGGAATTAATGTCTCCTTATATCTATAAAATTTTGTTAGTTAAAAACCTGTCCTGTTCAGCCTACAGTATTATACTTTTTCAAGTTAGAAATCTGAATAATAAATTAATTGTATCTGGATTCTTCAAAGTTACACAACCCTATTAGAAGCTGGAGATGACCTCAAATTTTCTAGTCTTTACATTCGCTCAGCTGCAAAATTATCTTCTCAAACAGTTGCTTAATTAGATAATCTGTTCTTAAATATTCATAGTGTATTTAAATCAATGAATCACTGATTTAAACAAATTATTAATACTCTAATTAATCATACAGTTACAAAATATTCAAATACCTGAAGTGAATGTATGCTTCTATTACTTCAGAAATCACTAATTTCAGTGATACAATTCTTAAACATTTCTGCATATTTCCTCAGTTTAGGAACTGCAAGGAAGCAGCTCCATGTTCATATTCTAAGATGTCCCTCTTCCATTCAACTAGATGATGGTAATTCTTTCAAGTCTCTAAAGCTAAACATTTTCTGTGTCTAAGGTCTGGACCTGGGAGAATTATGAACTTTACTACATCTGAAATATACTAACATCTTCTGAAATGGCTATCTTGGGGAACTGCCTATCTGACAATAAATGAGAGAACAGTTGAAAGAACCTCTGCTTACTGAACCTGATAGGCAGCTGTTACCCCCTTCATCAACATCCCCATTATAATAAACAGATGATACCATGTAGAACTTCAGAGAAATACTGTAACACAATTTGCTGAATAACTCATGGAAGACTACACAATTAAGCAAATCTGGCCATTTATCAGCAAGCAGCACATGCTATCAAAATAATTCTGCACCACCACCACCAAATTCTGAAAAACAATTAAGACTTAAAGTTCCTGACAACTAAGCATCTGGGCACTTTTCCTCCAATCAGCTATGTGCTTCCAGTTTTAACTGGAGTTACAAACTCCCCTTACTCATAGTAGACTCCAAGAAGGATAAAAATAGCATGGCAGCTTTTTCACCTGGGAAACAAATCAAAGGCTCTTACTTAATTATAGTGAATGCAAAATCCCCCCCCGCAGTTTATTGAGTTTATACACAGCTCTGGCTTTGTTTGCAATTTTTTTTCTTTTTATGTACCAGACAGTTGTTCAGGCAGTGAAAATATAAGTTGCTTTCCAAACACTTACCTGATGAACTGGTACTGGCAGACTCATCTTCCTCCTCTTCTGATTCAGAGTAGAATTTTTCAGTAGGTTTCTCCTTCTTTGGCTTGCCTAGAATTCCAGTCCATTCCTTTGCCTGCAAATAAATTTCAATTTAAGTTTACTTTTGCAACCAGCAATACAAAAATATACACACAGCACATCGAATAAAAACATTCAGAGTAGTGGTATTAAGCTGTTGCTAAATAAATCATCTAAGCAAGCCAAGAGAAGCTATTAAACTTCTCTTACTATACACAATTAGAACTAGAAGTTTGGTACATACCTATAAAAGGTGAGACATATCTATTAGGTAGTCCAGAAAAAGATTTAGGAAGGTAGATTAAAAGCATCAATAACGATAAATACATTTCTATGCCAAAAGAACCTGAAGTCTGAGAGTTTTATTTCTAGATCCAGCTGACTATGACTAGAATGAAGGTTAAATAAGGCTAGTCACCACCTTTATCATCCCAAGTTTTAAGAAGAAAACAGATGTGGACACCCTAGGTAGCCACAGACAAATTATATTTCATTTCCATTGCAATTCTCCAAATAAAAGTAATTTTTTACCACCAAGAGAGTGCCAAAATGAGGCAGTATTTCCCCGAGACTTTTTTTCTTTCCATATACCTCTATGCTACTAGAGAAGCAGTGTTAAAATTCAGGACAGGAGAAAAAAAACAAACTGGCAGACAACTCTATCAACAATTTCATACAGGTGTGCCTCATTGACTGATCTGATCTGTAACAAAACTTAAATTTTGAAACAGGCTCTAACAATGACCTGTAAGGCTAAACAGCTCTAGAGATACACTGGCTTCCTCTTAAACATCAAAAGCTCCTAAGTCTTAAAAAGCCAATATTCTTTTGGATATAAACGACAACTTGCATGTGGATTGCAACTTAACTCAGCTTTACTCTCATATGCAATGTAGGCACATGCAGTATTAGGAAAACAACAAAATTAATGAAAATGAGATAGCCTCCAAAGAAAATACTTGCAAAAAACCCCCAACATGGCTGAAGGATTTTTCCTGTTTGCCTTGAGGTATAAATAGTTGGATTTTTTTACTACGTTATAGATTCATGTTATGCCATTTGATCAATTTCCTGCAATACTTTTTGGTCTTATGGATCAAAGCACCTTCAGACATTCTTTCATGCCAACCCTATCATTTATAATCCTCTGTTTGAGCTGATTATCTAATATTCTTCCCATAAAATTTTTCAGAAGTTTGTACACAAATATCACTTTTCCTGAAATGCATATAAGAAGGTAGACACATTACAGTATTAATGAGAAATGCTTGTTCTACCAGATTGCTGTCCACTGGCTTCTGTAAGTCAGACCTATTTTTTGAATTTTCTTGCTCTTTCTGTGTGTAACATCTCATAAGCAACTTAATTCATGTGTGATTTACTGAGGAAGTTGGCTCATTACCAGGACTGCATGCTTTTCTGTGTGTATCTGTTACAATGCTATGCCTATAGGAGCACCATCAGCACACTATATACCAACACATCTACATTTCAGCTACTGTTCAACAGCTTCCACTGGCATTCCGGCAGGACTCTGGTACCCAACACATAAATCACAACTCTGGTACCAAAACACAACTTTGCCTCAGAGATTATACTACAGTAACAAAAAGATATTGCTAATAGATGACGAGCCCGATGTGTCAACCCATGACTAGTGCAATAGATGACATTTTCCTATCATGAACTTTCCAAATCCTCTCCAGATTACCTGAAAAGTAAACCCTCATCTCTTCCAAACCAGACACTTCAAAACATACATAACCTACATAATCTAATCCCTTGCAGCTGATTTTGTTGTTTATATTACTTTTCCTTTTTTTTTTTTTTAATTTTACCTTGGATTTTTCACAAATCAACCTCCTCATTTCTGACTTTGGTAGCCCAGCTACACTCAATTAACATACTGCAGCAGAGTGGAGATAAAATACATGAAATCAGAAGTGAGATGGAGTTGAAAAAAGTCTACTTACTCCACAAATGAAGCAGAAGTGGCCTATAGTTTATCCACTTTTGTCGTTGAAAAGAACTAGCATTAAGCAAGTTTCCAGATGCTTGATTTCTAAGATAAAATAAGCAACAGGGACACTCCCATGCACCAATGGCTTTCAACACAGCCCACAGATAGTATTTTAATACTTGTGGTTTTGGGCTAATACTCTGTATTGACAAGTGCCTTCAGCAAAGTTACTTTCAGTGACGCTGACGTACCGACTCAGCCACGTCGACGTTTCGGACGGAGGGGTCAGGTGCCACCTCTGGCCAGTCAGACAGCTCCAGATACCCAGTGGCTCGGCTGTTCAGTGTGTGAGACAAGGTGCCAAGCTGGAAATGATCCCGATCTATTAAAAAAGTGGGGTGAGGGAAGAAATACACAAATACTGTGAGCTCTGCCACAAGGAGCAATCTTAATCAGGGCTAAAGGTAATTGCCATTGTATTACCTCAAATGTCGTGGAATAAATATAAACTAGGAAGCTCTTCATAGGTCAAAAAACTGATTTCAGTCCATAGATTACAATAATCTCCCCCATAATGGTCAATAAAAAAGCTAATCAGTCAGTGTGTTTAGAGGTGTTGCTCTGAAATGTAGCTTCTCTAAAAATTACTTTACTGTGAATATTAAGAATGACAGCACAGTTAAACAATCCATATACATGTCTTGGCACAAACACATCCAGAATTTTAATAGTTTTTCTTCAAAATGGAGCTCCTTTTAAAGCTTCAAAAGTAGACCTAAGTAAGTATGAAAATTAAAATGCAAATTGTCACAATAAGAGAGTATTTTTAATTTAGATAGCCTGATAACCTTTTAATTTGAGAAGATGGACAATGGATCTTATTTGTAAAACAACAGGCAAAATGCAGAGGGAAAATTATGATTTTGAAGAAAAAAATACCCACAGAGATGAAATGTATTTCAGATTGATATAGCATTTGCAATACTCACATTAACAATCTTCTAATAAAGTCCAGATAAAATCCTAGAGCTACTTTCCTAAACTGAAGAATAGTTTTCCTTGAAAGACATAGCTTCTGTTATTTAAATAAAATTTATAATCCACATGAACAGGAATGCATCAGTTAGTCAGGGTATATCATTAGAGAAATGCACTGTGCACCTTGCTTGCTGAAAAGCAAGTAAGCAGACTGAGCATCCTTGCATATTAATCTTTCCTATTTGCTAAGTGATGCAATTTGTGAGAGTATTTGAAATAAAATAAGCTGCCACATTCCTTTACACAATGAACATTTACCAAATGATTTTGGCAGTTATACCTTTAAAAGGAGACTCAAGCAATGGGGCAGGTTTCTGCGCCAGAAATATTTTTTTGGCATATTTGCTTAAAGCTCCACTCTTCTCATTCGGAACAATAAGCTGCCTAATAAATCTTGTACGGTCTCTGATGTCGTAGCTTTGATCATACTTGCCGAGATTTAATACATACTGGGTAAGCAATTTTGTCTGTGGAAAAAAAACAGGACAAGAACAGAATACAAGTTATTTATGATTATTGATAACTCTGGATAAACATATTTAAAGAGGTAATAAAAATGAATGGTTATGTCAAACAAATGTTGCTCCACAGGGAATATGCATTTCTAAAGCTGCAAATGGAATTCTGCAGCCAAAGCACATGTCCTCTTCTGTATTGGGGAGGTGAATGCTGAGTACTGAGAAGCAGCCATGTGCTAGATTATTAAACTGCTGAAGTGGAAAGAAAGGCATCATTAAAAAAATAATCATATATGGCAAACCCGCTGAAGGGTCTACGTGAGGATAATGAATGTGGAAATACAACTAAAAACATGGCACTCAAAACTTAATCGGAAAAATATGCAGGACATCAAAACATCAGAGGGTATTAGGGGGCTGGCAAACTGCTTCTGCTGAGGTGTGTTTTATGAAGAGATACTGTCCCTGGCATAAGCAGTGTCTGCACTCTGACTGCACTCAGTTACTTTATCCTGAATTATGACCCATTAAAGCAGACACATGAATCACTGAACTGGATTACTGCAAATTATTTGCAGTGCATTTAGCTGTTACTTTTTCATAAAAGCAAGCTGCTGATGCCCTCTAAAAACCAGGATAAAAGACTTCTTCCATTTTTTTTCTTGAAGCTTAAAGCCTTCAGTAATATCGGTCATTTATTTATTTATAAATAAGAGAGCAACTTATACTATCACAGGTTTTTACAGCATAGTAACAGCTTCCTAATTTGATGTTTGAGAATATTAACATATCTTAAATAATTTTAATAATTCAGATAATTTTTTAATCTAAGAAAATATCATAAGAAAGGAAGGAGACATAGAAAATAGAAATAATGTAGTGTAACCAGAACAACAGTGCTGAATAGACTGAAATCCACTAGATATATTTGAAACATGTATGCCACTTCCTTTATGTACAACCAAGCAGGAAAAAGAGTAGAAGTGCTATACCATCCTAACAAAGTAAATTTTGGTACTTCAACTCAGAATGGATGCATAACACAGGCTTAAAAATATATCATCATGAGAGATTTACCTGCTTTATACAAAGAAATAACCTTGCATATATATATTGTTTATCATGCCATTGCTACGACAATAACACAGTTTCAATCATGTGAGCAGAAAAATATGTCCAAAAAATCAATGCATTTTTGTATACACCATTTGCTAAAAAAAAGTTCAGATTAGTAATTTCCAACTTGAGAATGCAAGTTGAAGTTTTTTTTCTGGAGATATAAAAATGCTTTTTCAGAATACTGATTTAACTCCTGTCAGTGAGATACACAGTAAACAGAAAACGGTTCTAATTCAAACCCCATCAATGCAACATATGCAAGCATTAAAAAAATTAGCTATGGCACCAAAGATTGGAAGAAATTAGTCATTATACATTAGAATAATATAACAGCACAGTTTAAAAAAACTGTCAATGAAATATTTTTATTTTTTCTCTGTGATACCCAAGAATGGCTCTGTGAAAAGATATTTTTTATCCTTGACGTACTGTCTTAGCTCTGGGAAAGGCAAAACTTTCCCATATGTATTTCACAGTTTATTGGCAGCTAATTCTGTATGAGCGTATAAAATTTTAAACAACTGCATCAGACTGAGCCTACATAATCTGCACTCATGCAGGACTTACACTTCTCAATCTAAATGGAATTGGAAGGGAGGGTTCCCAGGTAGCATGAATTAAACTAAATGAGGGATACCTCCTGCAGCCTTTGCCATCGCTTCACCACTGTAAAGCAAGACAAGACTCCTTGCTGTCATGGCAGGAAGCTCAGGAGAATGGAACATAAAACATAATGATCTTAACCTGTGATTTGCTATAGGGACGGGCAAAGTTGAAGGCCCTGTCACAGTGGGCATTTTTTCAAGGAGTGTTGATGGAATTACATGAAGACAAATTAGACAGATAAAGAGTTGATCCTGAAAGACTGCATTTCCTTTAATGGGATCATTTACACTATAATTTTCATGGAAGAGTGAGGAAACATAATTTTTTTTATTTTTCTTATGGTAAAGCAATCAAAGAAGTGGAAGACCTCTTCTACATGGAGATAGCTAATAGAAACACGTTTTTTTAATAATATTAATAATAAAAAACTAACAAATGCACGTAAGTTTTTCCAACAAAGGAGTTTTCCAAAGAAGCTGAAAATCATTTCAGCAAGCACACTGATTTAGTGAAACATGACAGATTCTGCATACTATGACTGCTCATAGAATAGTGGGAAATTATTCTGATCTGTGATTTAATACATTTATTATCATATGTCAATATTTCCTGATATCTGGACATTATATAGGCACATTATATAGGCATAATATAATTTCTTTTATCCCCATACTGCTGAACCCATTATTATTTTTTGTATACTTCGTTTTGGCTAGAAGGGTTAGGTTTAGGTATTTCTAGAATCCAATCATCCTCCAGCAACATTTCTGGAATTTTCTAGTGACAATAGTTCTATTCAAGGATTTAATGCCTATCCTATATTAGCAGCAATTAATTTTTTGGTAGATCCCCACCTGAAAATTTTACAATACAGGTTTTACCAACAGATGAGGCTCTACAATGAGAAAGAAACAGTTACCTATCCACTCCTAGATATCATTAGCTTTCAGTAACTTGATTCTTTAGACACACAGGATAAGGCTATTGTGCTAAACCACGATTGACATATCTATTTACACCCTACAACTACTTGGGAATTTTTCTGGTGGGAGTCCTACTATATTAGACAACAGAAACCCATCAAAATCTCTTTATTCTTTCTGCTATATGCAAGAAACATCTTAGGCAACTGTATGACATATTTCTCTTATATGAGCTCCATTTAGACAGCTATCTAGCACACTCAGGGTTTTATGATCCTAAGTGTTGAAAAAACAAAGCAAGTTTACCAAATAATACAGACAACCAGAGGGAAGCCTGCTTTTATTACATACCTATCCAGATATAACTGAACCTGAAACTTCCTTAAATTATAAGGAAGCCTTTGAAAGTTCACAAAGTGATTTCAGGATTCAAAGTATACTTTAAATTTTTATAAGAAATCCTGAATATTAAAAATCATTCCTGTGAATGTGCTTCATTAAGTGTTTCACCATACACTTAAGGAAATTACAAGCAAATAAAATAATATATTTAGACAAAGGGAATAAAATAAGCAAGTCTTATTTCCTCCAGAACTTTGTGTTTTTCTCCAAACAAGACTTAACAGATGAGTTCAACCTGCCTTTCCTTCACCTGGTGAAAGAGGTCTTTTCATCTATTTGGTCAGCATTGCTTGTCTCTTTGCCATTCTACCACCACTTTGCAATAAAGTGAAATTTTATCCTTGAAGTTTTCACAGCTCCATTAACTTTGGATGAAACTGATGATTTGACATCAAATTTTAAAAATGAAACTGAAAAATGGCTGGACTTTTTAGGGACTGAAGTAATCCCAGGAAGTAATTTTAATAATGAGTGAGTAAAGAAGAGTTACTCCTGAAAATAATCATGTAGATATAGGAAGAGGGTTGCCAGCCTCTTATGGGAAACCCATGGTATTCTAGTTTGAAAGGAATTTTGAATCAAGCGAAGTCACCAAACCTACACTGTTAGAAATTTAATGTGAACACCTTGACCACTTAATAATAACTTATAATATAATAACTTATTTTTCCACAACTTTAAACTACAAGAGGAAAACACTCTTTGAGGAAATTCATCATTTAGTAGGCATCCCAGGACAGTTTCTTCTGCTTTATCATCATTACCATGTTTGAATAAAGGGTTATGCAGCACTTATAACAATGATTTTAAATGTATTAAGATGTGAAAGAGGAAAAAATGCATCACAGAAATCATCATCTCCTTGTATGCAATGGATTTTTGACCAAATATGGTGTGGAAGAACTTATGTGCAAAATTACAAAAATTATTTGGAAAATTAGTAAACATGATGGGCTAAAAGAAGACAGTTTAGATAGTATAACAAAATCTTTCCTTATCTCAGTCAGCATTTTCTTTAAGATGAGCACTGTCAGAGAGAAGTCAACTTTTATTACTGTACCATTTTAGACTGTATAAGCAAAGCATTCACTCCTATCTGAATGCATGGCAAGACAGTTCAGCTCCCACATGCTCTACAAGAAAAAGTCTAAGACAGATCATATCTGTAGTT
The DNA here is from genome assembly GCA_013400855.1 of Buphagus erythrorhynchus. NCBI lineage: Eukaryota > Metazoa > Chordata > Aves > Passeriformes > Sturnidae > Buphagus > Buphagus erythrorhynchus. The sequence continues at coordinate 17,170 of VZTT01067469.1, forward strand.
GCATATAACTATCAAGGAACAAGAAGACATCACAGTTGCAGAGGTGCAAGATCCTCTGCTGTGCAAACTGTTGTAAAACAAAGAGGTCTAGCAGCCCAGGAAAGTATATATATCAGACAATGTATTTCTTCTACATTTGGAAAAAAAAAATCTTTGATTTTACAGTCTTTTACAACAACAACTGGAATTAGAGTGAAAAATTAGGGTTAAATG
>VZTT01067711.1:2220-14978 GCA_013400855.1 Buphagus erythrorhynchus
TGAAGAGGAGGAGAAGAGTGACAGATACAGACTTCCATTACAGTTAATTTGCATTGAGAAACTCCCTTTGAATATAAACAGTGAGGACACCAATCTTTTTCACAAGTGGTGTGAATTAAAATAGAAAAATAAGAAAATTTTGCTCATAACTTTTTCCAAAGGAAAGCCTAGGAAGTCCATGACAGAGTAGAGTTTGGAACCCAGATTTGAACATGTTTGTAGCTTTATGTTTCATGAAATTGTCCTCCCTACATATTCCATTTCTTCTATCTTTATTTCTGGTTAAGGGAATACCCTGCCAACCTCTTTAGGTAATAATATGTTAACAAGAATAATCCTATGACACATTTAGAGATTTCTTAAGCACTACTGTATTTGTGCCCTAATATTCTTCAATGCAGCTTCCATTTGATTTAGACCGCAGGAAAATAAATTTTGATCTCCACTCTATGCCTCTTCCTACTGATCTTTTGGTTTATTTATATCTGCTTATACTAAAACTCTATTAAATTTCCTCTTGACTTCCTTTTTGCCTTCTAATTCCAGTCATTGACTCTGTTATCAGAGGTTACTTTATGCACTGATAAAGGCATTCTTCACAGCTATCTGAAATGTCTCCCTAAAACCAAGTTATATTTTGACTTCGCACTTCTTGTACTTGATCCTGCACTTAATCGCATGCTTAAAGGATGGAAAATCATCCTAAAGGGGATAAAACTTCCTGAATTTCAGTTTACTTGCATCTATTTCTTGTACCCAGGGTCTCTATCTGGCATGATATATCCCACTTCTCAGAAGGAAACCATTCTGTTTGAGGGCAGCTTTGATAGTCTTTCTACTGTTTTTTATTCTGTGTTGAAACTGAACTAGGACCCTTCAAATGTTTCTACAGAAGTGAAACTCTGACAAAAAGCTATTAACAGGCCAAGATGCCATGGATTCAGGAATCCTGCTAAGTATATTAACTATTTTCCCTCTATGATTCTAGCTGCTGACATTATGGAGCTCTTATGTGACTCTGTGGAGTCACAGAAAAGAAGCATGGTGAATCATAAGGTATTAATCATTTTCAAATGTGATCTGGTATGAGAACCATCATACCAGAACCCCTGACTGCAGTTTGTATGAAAAATGTTGGTAACAACATCCTTGCCACCACTCCTTGTCCAAGAAGGTACTTTATCTTGCTATGAATTGCAGTAAATTTCAAAATATTTTGAATCTGTTCATTGCATAAATGAATCAGCAATTAAATAACTCAAAGTCAGGTGTTAGTGGTTTGAGAGTATCACAGCTGCTTGAACACCCCTGCTGTATAAGAAACTCACTTTTAAAATTACCACACCATCTAAAACAGCAAAGGAGAGAAGGATAAGAGGAGAATGGGAAGGAAAGCCTCTTTCCCACAGAAAAGCAATACTAGCTAAGCACAAGGATAAAATGCCGTGACCCTGCCAGTGACCTAAGATTGACAGGAGCTGGGTCTGAATCAGAATGGAGTGAAGCAAGAATAGTTTTGTGTTCTACCTCGTGCTGACAGTTCCCACTGCAGGAAGGAAAGAGAATTCCTACACATCAAACTTGTGGCGTTCTCTGGAATCTATCAGGGATTTGGAAATTGTAAAACCAGTGGGGCAGCCATGGATGGCTGATACTCCTGGATAAGCTGAGGCATCCCTCTGGTGCCTTCTGCCAGCTGCTGGGCACTGTTGCTGCTGGACTCTCTGGAGGCTGGGTGGATATACCGGAGGAACCACAGTATGGGACATAATGCATGGAACTCTTTGTTCAGACCTCTGTTTTGTATTTACAGGAAAGGGATCAGCTTTACCAGTCTTCCCAGGTGGTCTGTGATGGAAGAAGAATTCTTTCTGAAACAAATGTGATACCTGACTGCAGCGGTTGCCATGAGAGAGAAATCCTGTGGTCAGTAAGATAACTCCTTGCCTCATTTAACCCCTTATGTCACTGGAAATGCCTGCTAAACTGCCATTCCTTGGGGGGAAGTGAATAGCTGTGAAGGAAGATGGCCAAGCTCAACAGCACAAATGATATAATTGCAGAGCATGTAAAGAGGGATTATTGAGTGAAGTGGGCTGGATGATTTACTTCAAATCTGCTCAGTGAAAATTTTACACTGAGAGACATGGAACAGTGCCAAGGTTAATCATCTCCATGGCTTGTCCATAGCAAACACTCCCCGCATAGACATCTATCTGCTCTTTAGAATAGAGAAATCACAGAGTGTAATCAGAGAGGAAGAATGAAAGATCAAACCCTCTGTATCACATATTCAATACAAAAATATATTATTTTACATTGCCACATATTACTAATGAAACCACGAAGTTAACAGAGCATAAGCAGAACAGCACACCATCTCCTACATGGATTTTGCATTTTAAAGCACCCTAGGGCATGTCTTTATATGTAAGAAAATTTGTAGATCCTAACTAATAGGTGTTTTATAAGTCAAAAGTGTTTCTGCATGGTTACACTGCTTATTAAAGACGCAAAAGATTTAACTGCTCTTCCAGACTCTTTGATTTCTTAAGACAATTTGACATAATTCTTTATGGCTGGTTTCATGTTTGTCAGGGAAAATACAATGAATACTTCCAAAAGTTTATTGAATAATAAAATTCAGTACAATGCCAGAGACTCCATCTGGTCAAGAAGGGAAAATATATTAGCTGGATTCTAGACAGCGTTAGGGAAACAGAAGAATCATGCAGCCAATATCACAGAGGCATACATGTTAATTCCATTGTTTATAGCAATTGTCAAATTCAGTTCTGGTTTATGAAGGCTTAAGCATTTGTAATTTATTAAGTGTCTGAAACAGTTAAGGTGTATTTTGCAGGTTATCTTGTCTTCAGAAAAAATAATCGTATTAGTCACATTTCTGCATAATTGATATTCATGGTACAAGAAATGTTATATTTCAATAAATGGCTGCTTTTGAAATATTCATTGGTCATGAAGAATGGAAGAATGCAAGAAGGGATGAAGACCTTGTATATTGCTATGAGAGGTTTATCATATAAATTCAGAAAGTATTTTGAAGTAATTTTAAGTTAAGAGTTATGGGAGGGTTTATTTTAATGTTCTAGATGTATATAAGATTTTTTTAAAAATTAATGTAAATTTCTTGTTTACAAGGGCAAAAAGTACATTTTTGTTTTAAAATATATTTGAAAAACATATGACCAGACAAAGCAAAGCTTTGGAGGAAAATACCTCTTTTTCTGTTACTTTTGAACACCAAGATGCAGAATTTAGGATTTTGATAATGCAAATTATAGAGTTTGCTTATTGTTAGGCCTGCATATTTGAAGTCCCCTTCCAGACAATACCAGAGTGAAAGAGAACTGTGAGGAAGAAACACCTTCCCTGTGGAAAATCATGTTTCCTGTGGACCCTGTTTTTCCAATAGAAATGATTCTCAGCTGTTATACCTTAAACACACATGGGCTGGTCAAGCAGGGAGAAGCTACACACTAAAAGCAAAGAAGCACTTGGAAATGATTTGTTCTTTCAGCTTTTTGCTACAGAGGATGACTTCAGGCAGGTGTCTGCTTGCAGTTTCTAGCACAATTTCAGGTTTTTCCTTCCATAAGAATTATACAGAGGGGCTTCCTCCAAAATGCAAAACCCTGCTGCCTTCACACATGAGCCTGACGACCACCTCTGCCCTGTGGTGCTCTGGTGAGACAACAGTATTTGAATATCAGGGTCATAAATATAAATATTAATATAAAGCTGAGGAAATGACCTTATAGAGTTAGGCTTCATTGTAAGCAAACTGTTTATTCCTTGTCTGTTTATTCTATTCCTGAACTGTTTATTCTTTGTCCCTTTATGTGTCCCCAAAAGTCATCAAAGAAAATGTGGCTGCAACCAACACCAGCTATAAAGAAAGCAAAGAATTTCCTTTTTCAATAAGCAGTGATGCCTGGAAGAGGTAGCTTTTAGTCATGCCCCAAGAGGATATGTGGTGCCCAATCATAACTGAGCTTAGTGTTTCTGGTCACAGACCCCTTCCTCTGGAAACCTGTGTGATTAAAGACCTAATTACATTGTTTTCCCTATCCTTAGTCTGTATGCCCTGACCTGACATTAGAAGTCTCATTTGTTTAAGCAAATGAAAGATATCTGTTCCATCTAATTAAGATTTGGCAACACTGCAGTAGAAATTTTTCAAAGAAAACATCACTCCTGTCTTCTTGCCAGAGTCAGGTAAATGTGATGTAAGTGACAACCTGACTGCTGATTCTGGCTTAAGAATTAAGAGGGTGAGGCTGAGCCTCTAATATGGAAGCACAGGGGACAAAATCTCTTGGCAGTGACAAGCATGTCGTAAACTCTCTGCAATGCCAGTGTTTCAAGGCTGCATAAAATTCAAGAAAAAAGGTCACTAAGGAGCAGTTGATTGCAGAATTTGAATAGTGCTATGCTGAGAAACCGAATCTCATAAAAAAGTTTATGCTTCTGTTTGAGAGCTTGTGAGTGATATTACAGTTGGCCATTTTTCTTCTCCTGTCCTGTCTAACCAAAAATACAATGAAATTCTGTTAAATTCCATTATGATTTTGCTACCAATTGTGGCAACCTTACTCTCTGTCAAGCCTGTTGGCAAAATTCCACTGTGCAACTGGGGAAATCCATCAGTTATATGAGCAGAAATCTTGGTAATGCCCAGTTATAAATAGATGTAATTGCAATTGCTGAGGTGTGCTCAAGATGAGGATAGTTATCAAAGTGCAGCACTAGAAATAGTGTATTTATTTTAGTTGAGAATTTATTATCTTTTGTCCAGTCAAACCTAGTAGGCGTAGATAAATAAGTAGATATTTGAAATTCAGGACCAAAACCAAAAGAGACAATCCTTCTGGTTTCACGAAATTGCAGAAGTCTTTTGAGATGGAGAGGGAAGGAAATGTTAACTATTATTAACTGAACTGTGAGTTGCATCTCTTAAGAATAGAAAAGTGGCAGGTCTGAGAAAGAAACCCTTTCAGAAGGTCCACACATGTTGAAGCATAGAATTTAGTTACAGGTTAATGTCCAGATATGTTTCAAAATGATACAGTAATAGGAAAGAAATAAAAACATCACTGAAGAAAAATGAAAGGAAAATTATTCTACAGGCCATCAGACTTTAAATTGTCCCTGTTATTTGCACTGGTAGAATGGTGCAGTAAAAAGCATCTAGATTTGGAAAGGGGTAGAAAACAAACAAAAAGACAAACCAAAACCCAGAGACTGAACAGAGGATAAATCAGAATTTAGGTTTCCAAAAGTGAAAAGGTCATTAATTGGGAATGAGAGAAAGTTGCAAATGAGAAGGAAGAAGCAGAAGCAAGATGGGTGTCTATGTTTTATACAGGCTTTGTATCATTGTTATCTGAACACTTCATAACCTCACCGTGAGATGAATTAGTTCATCCTATCACACTCCTGAAAACTGAATAATGAAAACTTTCCTGGACAATGGAAATGAAAAAAAAAAAACCAAAAAAACAAAAAAAAAACCAAAAAACAAAAAACAAAAGCAAAACCCCCAAAAAAACCCCAAACCAAGGAAAAATAGTATAGTAAACTATTTATTGTCCTTTTGGGCTTTAGGTAATTAAATTTTGACATTATAGAGCATGGCTCAAATAAGCAGTTGGATGGTTATTTGCACTTGGTATTTTCTGGTGGGCTCTGTTCTACTGAGCTCAGTCTTCTGTGGAAGAATCAGTAAAGAACTTTTCTCCTCTGCTTTCTAGACCTTTTCCCCAACTCTCTGCTGCTTAACAACACTCAGATTCCACATTTGGTCTTATTATTCTGAGGGCACAGAAATTCACCTTTCATCTTATGAAGGCAGTGTGGAGGTGCCGCAGCCTTGAGCAAAATCATGTGAGGGTTGTCTGCCCTGGCCTTTCCTCCTGAGACCCACAGTGTGGGCACCCTGCTCATGCACCAGTTTAATGCCTGGTCCTACGTCTCGAGTGTGTGACATCCACAACATCCAGGCAGGGGACAAGAGGGTTCCTTCCACTCTGGTGACATGGGGACACAGTGCAGCGAAGGGGAGGCTCCCAGAAATAATTCCCAGAGATAATAAGTGTCTCTCAGCTCACTCCATGCCCATTTCTGGAACCTCTTAGGACTAAATGGCTGGCTGGGATATCTGCTGCAATGGTCATGCCCTGCCCAAAGGGCTGTATGGAAGTTACAGAATGAAGCATATGCAGCTTATCTGGTATTGGTTCCTATCCCAGCTGGAATAGGAGAATTGGAGGTCATATTATCTTTGACTTTGAGAATTGGCCCAGCATGCAGGTTTGAACCCGGCTGGTCATGTAGTGCTGCTACATTTCAGGTGAAATTTTCTTCCAGTGATAATGCCTATGCTGTGAAACAGAGGACTTTGTTTCTCAAAGTCATCAGTCCAAAAACTTTCATTAGTCCTGAACAACCTTGAAGGAGAAGTGTAATTTCTTTAGCTTTCTTAGAAAAAGATTTTCAGCTTACGGATGTTAGAAGACAATCAGTGCCTGACTATTGTAATCATCTTTCACAGGAGAAATGGCATGTCCCAATCAGACATCCTTTGGGGACACAACCTCTTTTATCAGCACACTTATTAGAGTGGACCACTGGTCTTAGAGGCTACCTAATGAATACAAATCTCCTTGCAAAGTGAAAATATTCCTGTTGAAAGCCTCTGCAGAGGGTTTGAACACAGGTTTGCTCTCCTGCAGCAAGTGGAACTTTACTTTATATTTACATCTCTGGAGATTTCTGTGCTTATCGATTACCAAAACCCCACATCAACATCCTGGAGTCCCTGGCTTATACCTTGCAGGGTGCGCATTAGGGATAGAGAATGAAGTCTCTGGGAGTCTCTGGGGTCTCAGAACTGAATTGCAAGGAGTAGCTCCCTAGTCCTGACTGAACACTGGCTGAGAGATTCTCCCATACAGCATGGGAGGTATTTCTAATCGGTATGTAGAACCTTCTGTGGGAGCATCTGCTCTGTCCATAGCACAGGATTGAAACCTTGGCAGGAAAGAGTGAAAGCAATGGGAAGTGTCTGAAGATAGAGGAGTAAAAAGAAGGGCAGCAGAAGGAAGACCAAGGGAAAAAGGAGAAAAATGGGGAGAATGAAAGGTGGGAAAATGAAAGGCATAAGCAAAGGCAAATGAGATGTTCTGAAACTTTTACAGAAATGGCAAAGATTTTCCCTGCAGGGTGTGTACAGGGGTTGTAGTTGGTGTAGAATGGTAGAATTACCCCATGTTTGAAGCTTCAGAAATTTCAGTTGGTTTTTGGACACACAATAGTTGGAAGCAGTCTAGACTAGTAAATATTCTTGTTCTTTTCATGTGTAATAAGAAAAGTTTGAGCCTGTTGATAAAGACCCATTTATTTTCTTTAGATGTATTTCAAGCTAACAAAAATTAAAGACAAAAAATTGATACTGCAGGCACATCATTAAATACCAGAGCTCTGTCATCTATCTACTTTCATCAGATCACCATAAATTCTACCTTAGGAAAGGTATACAGTCAACCTTGATAGAGGATATTGAGGGAAGCATGAAATACCTTTAAAAACCTGCTTTCTCACGGTGCTTCAGGATCCTTCTGGTCATCCTAATGCTTTTAAGCAAAACTGAGTGTAGTACTGTATGAATATCAGATAGTAGCTCATAAGAGGAGACTACATGCTGCCCCCAGAGCACTTAGCAGTGTTGTGCTGTCTGGCTGTAAGTGATCTGAGCCAGTACATGGCGTAGAAACACTGCATTATTCTAGGCCACTGTGTTACACCACCACCACAGTGAGATGCAGCCCCACAGTTTATCACATCGTTGAGCTTGGCCCTGAAAATAAACTCTCTAAAGGTTGCAGTTATAAATAGACCTGGTACAGTGCCTTATCACCTTTACAGCCTGAGCTGAGGGGTGGTGTCTGGTGCTGGCAATGAAATGGGGTTGACTGCATGTCCCCAGCATGCCAGAGCACATCACAGCAGTGCCACCACAGGCCTGTGCTTTGCCACCTGCATGCAAAGTTGGATGTTTCCTCTGCTGGAATCCAGGTGGTACCCTGTCAATACAAAAGAGGGGCATTGTTTTAACCAGCTCAGTAAAGATCTAACAAGTGTTTGGTCACAGTGGTCTTGGGGACCAGTCTTGTGATGGGCAGAACCACTCACTGTGGGCAGTGTTGGATGAGCAGAGTAGTGACACAGCTCAGGTCTTGCTGCCTTGCTTTTGCCAGCACCACAACCCTGGCAATGCCCCCTGTGCTGTCACCAGGCACCTCAGAGCAGGCACTGCGGCAGCGATGGCTCCTGAATAAACCAGCAGCTGCTGACTGCTTTCTCGAGGCTCTCACCCTCTGGCTCCCTCCTTATTCCTGTTTGCTCCACCTTCTCCTGCCTCTATGCTTAGGGGTAGCAAGATTTTTCACAACTAAGAAGCTTTAACCCAGCTCTGAATTATGTGCATCAGTATCCTGTAGTTTCACTGGAAGATCACAGTGTGTTTGATGAGTACCAGAGCCCTCAGTTCAATAACTATAGGTACTAAAAAATAAATGTGTAATAGATGTTTAAATTTGCATCCCTATCATATGCTCTATCTGCATATTAATTTTGCTCTGGGAGACAGAATATCAAATAATTATTTAAAATTATGTAATATTATATTAAACTACGTAATGTAGATTTCCATGAAATGTTGCTATACCCAGAAACCCCATCTGACTTAAATAGGAACACTACTGTCTGTGAACTAAGGAAAAACAAGAGACTGCAAATAAAGATAACAGTTCTGTGATATGTCTGATCTGGGGAGTGATATCCTCTAATGTGGCTACTGGGAGAGCTGTTTGATTTAATTTTATTTAACATATTCATTATTTCAAGAACATAAACAGCTTAGAACTGAAACAAAATGAATATATTAGAAGAAATAATGGAGCAGATGGATAATACAAATTACCTTAAGGTCTGATTTGGGGAAACACTTAAGCGGGCACTTACTCAGGAAAATTCTTAGAATGAAATATCAAATTTTAGGAAGATCAATTTTAGGAATACTGGTGGCCAGAATGTGGATGGGAGACATGGCACAGTGACAGCCCTTTTTGTCATATGTCCTCATGAGTGCAGGAATGAGCAGAGGGGAAGAGATTTTTCCGCTTAGCTGTGAAATATGATGCTGCAATTTTTAATTGAAACTCATGATTAGTCTTAAACTTTTTGTTCAACGAGATATTTTTATAAATTGAGTGCTTGGAAGATTTGGAACCAGAGCAGGAGTAAAGCTCTATTGATTGTGATGTTTGAAGAAATATTGTCAGAGTATTAATTTACAATGAAAATGAGAAAAATTAATATATTTAGAGATGTTTGAGCAATAAGAAAAAATGATTAGGTAGCATATCACACTGAAAGATGGATATCAAGGAACAATATTAATTAAAACTTTCTTTAGAAAGTGGATTTTCCAACCAAAAAGCAGCAGCACTGTGCTGATACCACAACATGGATGAACACATTTCCCTCAATGGGCCAGGTGAAGAAAACTACAGGGGGTTCCACAAAGCTGATAATATTTCCCCCAAAAAATCCTGATCACCCACAAACTTTGCCAATGTTAATATGTGGGTATGAATGATAAGCAACTAGCATAAAAATGAGAATCTCAAGTGATCCAGTACACTGGAAAAAAATTAAATCAGAAATTAAAATTTGATGAAGGCAAGAACAAAGTCTTACATGAAGGAAGTGGAAATTAGATAGACAAACACAAAATGAAGACTATTGTTCTTGTGGAAAAGTTCTTCATATCAGTAAGATCCAATATGCAGTGTTGCTATGAAAAGATAAATAGGATTATGGAATGTGCAAATCTGCAAGTTGAGGAAAATTATTATTTTGGAACCTTACAATAATGAGTATTCTGCTGGAATACTGCATTCTATTTAGCACACTGCTTTCAGAAAATCCCAAATGTATTATCTGGGGTCCAGGGCAACAGAATTCAAGTGATCAGAGATAAGAAATCCTTCAATAGACTGAAAATTGAAGGAATTGGATTTTTTTCATTCAAGAGAAGTTTGAATTTCAGAAGGCTGTTTCAAAAGATGAGAAAATGCTCTCTACACTCATAAGCAACGGCACAAGGAATAATTACTTTGACCTGCAGAAAAAGAGATTTCAATTCCTAATTAGGTAAAGGTTCTTGCTAAAAAGAGAATTAAATGCTGGGTCAGTGTACCAACAGAGTTTTGTAGCATCTCCATCCATGGAGGTCTTTAATATCAGGGTATACAGATACCTATCAAGGATAATCAAGATATCCTCAGTACTGCTTCCATGGAGTAAGGGTAAAAGCATCACAGGCCTCCTTCTAGAACTTTCTGGTATAATTTTTAAAATGTCTAATCATGACACCATTACAAGGTTTGCAGGAAAATCCTGAAGAGGGGGAATACACCATTGGGTAGTTTGATAGCTCTTTTCCATTTTTACTCGCTTGGTTTTCACCTTTATCTTATTGAGTTTGTTTGGCATTCTGAAGGATGACTAGCAAAGTCATGTATGATTTTAGTGAAGGGAAAGTCTATGGGTGCACAGAACAGCAGTACCATTACGTATCAGAGGGGGCTAAGTTATACAAAAAATAGTAATTCTTCCATATGAAGGAGAGGTTCTCTCATACAACGCTAGAACTTATGGGAAGAACCAAAGAGATCTCTTTCATAATTTCAGTATAGCTATGTAACACAATCTGCATGCACCTCGATGTGGGAGTCCAGGACATCCCTCTGGCTGCCCTGGATCGCTCGAGACAATGGCAGGGAGCCAACAGCACCTGTGCCTTTGATCTCAGCCCATGGGAAAGGTTGCCAACTCTGAGAGAAGAATTACAGGCCACAAGGGTTTAAGTAAAATAGTAATGGATTTGTTATAGGGTGAGAAAAGTAGAGTTTAGGGGATTTTAGGATTGGGGTTTAAGGGACAAGATAGAGGGATTTGGGCATGTCTTCTTCTTCTTCTTCATGTTCTCCATGTTTCACTGTAACGATGGCACTTTTCTATTGGGTTAGAGTAGGGACTCACTGTCCAACATAGGTGATAACTATTGGTATGGGATTGTAAACATAGCACACGTAATTTGTAGTACATAATGTCAGTACCAGCCCACAGGGACAGGCAGAACCTCGTGTCCCATCTGCTGAGAGGAGTTCGCGGGACAGAAAGAGAATGTTATAGATAAGAAGAAAATAAACAACCTTGAGAAGCACAAGCTACGTCTCCTGACTCTTCATCAAAGCTCAGGCTGGGAAGAAAGACTTTTCCAGGTTTCAGGGTCATCATAACCCTGAAATCAGACACTCTCTTTCTTGAAATTTCTGGAATGAGATCAGAAGGAAAAAATTGGAACAATCAGTAAAAGACCCTCAGATGTGGTGGTGGTGGTGTTGGCTGTAAAAGTAAGGCGAGAGGGGAAAAAAATATTCCTGGGTGGGTACAATTGAATTTTTTATCCATACTGATACAATTTGAGGAAGTTACTTGCACGCACCTTCTCAAAGGTAAACTAAATGACTTGCATTCAGATGGGAGAAGAAGTCTCTGCATGGGGCTCCCTGAGCTGCTGAAAATATTATGGCTGTACTAAATTGTCCTTCTATTGACTGTAATGAAGCTGTGTCACATAACAGTTGCTGAGATGCTGACATTAGGGCTTACTAAAGATAAAATGCCTTTTGACTTAATGTAATTTCTATTTACAGTCATTTGTCTTTACATACAATCTAAAAATACAAGCATTTATCTATGTATGTTTTCTAAATCAAGTTGCTTCATACTTCTACTGGGCTCCCTTAATAATTCTGCCAAGATCAAATAAAGAATTAAATGGCTCAAAGATTAAAAAAAAAGTGGTGTAAAACTTCCTGTACAGATCTTTGGAATCTGAAATCAGATTCCAGAACATCTGAAAACATATTCATTTGGGCATTACTTTCAAATATATGTCCATTTGGAAAGGCTATCAGGAGAATTAGAAGTCCAAAGCAATCCTTCACAACAGGACAGAAGCTATTAGCCCCAGTAATTCTCAGTGTATGGACATTAGGAAAGTACATGGAACTTAACTACACTATAATTTAAAATTGTCTGGCTTTGTAACATGCAACTCATCTGTTCTGGGGTATGCAGAAGAACTAATTTTGTAGGCTTTAGTGATTCTGCAGTACTTTATATTACAGCAATTTAATTTTGAGATAACCTAAAACCACATAGAGAAAGAGCAATCTGAAATCTTAACACCGATGCAAGTTGTGGCTGATTCAGGAAAATGGATAGATGGAAAGGAAACTACACAACGGTATTTTGAATGGTATTTCTCCTGCAAAAAGGAGAGCATTATTCACTTCCAGCACACAACAGGTTATGTTGCCTGGCATTAGAAAAAAAAAAAAATTAAAAAGGAGCTAGAAATCCAAATTTCATTGCCTGAAATCTTGCTTGGATGGATTTTTTAAAATTAATACACGACCAAGGGAAAATATTCATATGGGATTCAGTAATTTGGAATTAAATTTCTCTACCAGAAAAAGAAATAATTTGACACATCAGAGAGTTTTACACATAGGTAAATATAATAGTAACTGATAAACAGTGCAGCATGTTGTAGTTTTAGAAAGTAATGAGTTAGGGAAAAAAAAAGAAAAAACCCAAAC
>VZTT01067843.1:0-23042 GCA_013400855.1 Buphagus erythrorhynchus
GGTTATAACCAGAACTAAAGCACAAAGGCACAGTTCCTACTTCTCTGCATGTACCAGAGTTGCAGGGGACCAGAAAACAGCTGACACAGGAATAAGTAGTAGGTCAAATTGAAGGTAAGCCCCTAAATAAGATTTCCTGCATTTTAAGCAGCAGGTTCCAGGGGAGATCCTTCTGCTTGGAAAGGTGTGGGAACATACCTTGCAGTTAATAAGCTGCTGAGGAAGCTGTGAAACAGAAGTACAGATGAGATAATTAGGAGTCACTTTAGAAGGTCAAGCTGTGGATCAACCATCAGCAAGAAGGAGTAGGCTGCTCTGTGCATAAATCCAACGTGCAGAAGTCACTTGCAATGCAGCAGCCAAGACTGGGGTTGGTTACAGAAAGCCCAGGAACAGTTCTGTGTGGCAGGCAGTGAGCAGGAGACCTGGGTGATCCCTGTGCAGCACCTCAGCCACAGCCTGGAGAGCCCTTGGCAGAAGATGGCAAGGGAATGAACTCGGATGGGAAGGCACAGCAGGTCCCAGAGGGACACAGTGCCAGCAGCCTGCCCCAAGCTCCCTGGGCACAGCCCAGGGCTCTGGCTGGCAGCCCTGGAAGGCACTGCTTGTGTTCCTCTGCCTCGTGGTGACAGGCAGACCATGAATCCTGCACATGACCCACCCTCAGGAGATCTCCCAGCAGAACCAGCAACTCCTTCCTGCAGCTGCTGCTGCTTTCCATGTAACAACCCCTAAAGCCCAACACAGATCCATGTTAGACTCCTCTGGCTCAGAGCATCTCCCAAACCACACCATCCTGTGCCAACCTGGAGCACCCTGCACCACCAGTCACACCCTTTCTGCCCTAAGCTCAAGGACACTTGTTTTGAAGCAACTTCTAAAGTCTAATCCTGAACACAGTAAAAAACAGTCTTTTAATAGCTTTACAAGCTCATAAAGACGAATATCTTCTCCCAAGAATAAACAGGCAGAACATTCCGCTCCTACTCTGAAAACAAGGACTTGCTGTAGCTGAAGGGAGATGGGAGACAAAGCAACTGTCCAGAGAAAAAAAAAAACAACACAACAAAAAATTCCATGCTCTTTACTAGTTAGGGGTGCAATTGCTTACAACAGCTTGCAAGGATAGGAGAGGATGAAGCAGCACCTTCCACAGACATTTCATTAGCATGATCCAGCACTTGGTGATTTAGCAGTGGCTGTGACCTCTCTGCCCTAAAAATGGTACTTCTCACTGAAGTCTGCTTCTGCTGTGCAAAATTAAGGATTTAAGGGAAAGCTACCTTTGGTAAAAATCCCTGAACACTTGTCCTAATTAACTCTTCCTGCCTTAACACCACACAGCTTCCCAAGATGCCAGTCAGTCTTGGGAGGAGTGGTAAGAAACTTGGGATTAGTAACTGAGTAAACTTCCTCCCAGGTCTGTAAGGATAATGAGATACCAGGCTTAAGCTAGAAACCACAAGGATTTATTTAATTTCTCTCCTCAAAGTGTTCTAATGAACACTTTAATATTACTATAACAGCCCCAAACCTTACACCTTGTACACTTGAGCAAAAATACAAGCTATACTTTGCATTTTAGAGCAGCCTCTCCCTGGGGAAACAGACATGTTCTCCCTTTTATCTTCAGTGTTGGATTACTGAAATTGCAGGAGAGATACTGTGGTTCTGAACAGAGAGTTGTGCTGCTCCTGGGAAGGTAATTCCAAGCTAATATATGGAGTTTAGGCTCTCCCTGGGGCACAAGCACTCACTGGCACTGAACAGACAAACCCACCTGCAGAACCAACTGCTGCAGCTCTGCTCTTGTGCAGCAACATCTGCACAGCTGAGTTAGGAAAGGGGCACCTCACAGGACCACCTGGGCCCCAAAAGGGCCACTTTGCTCCACAGAGCTCACCAGAGATCCCCTGGAGCTGCTGCTGTTGCTGAGAGCTTTTCAGATTATAGTGATCACACCTGGGCACCTTCTACTAGAGCATACTGAATTTGCAGTTGCTGTTCAGCAGAGATGCGCCTAAAGGTTACCACATCTCACCTGAAAGTGCCCAGCAACTCCAGGGACAGAGTCAGCCATTCCCAAAGACTTGATGCAGCTGAAGTGCTGCATTTCCAATTGTTAGTAGAAAGGACCAAAAATGCCCCACTAAGTGTCTCAAGTTGTGCACTGCCAGTGGAAGTGACCTGGCACTAATAGTTTACACAAGAAACAATCAAGACATGCCACAAAAATCTGCCAGCTGTGACCTTCTGAAGTCAGGGAATGTGAGAAAATATTAATGGCATTCCCAGGACTGGAGCCCGAGTTCTGGCAGCACAGGTGGCCACAGGATGGCAATGATGTGTGACAGGGATCCTGGTGGCTCTCCAAAGGTTCTGCTCTGCTCCCAGACAGGGGCCTGGCCCTGGGAAAGCAGCAGGCACAGTCCCCATGGATATTTATTATCAGATCCTACATAGCACTGAGGAATCTCCAACAGGTGCTCCCATCTCAACAGGCCCAGTTACCTTCCCTTGCTGAGCTCAAAATACAGAAGCAAACCCCAGCTGTGCCTCCCCTCCCACCTCCCATCAGTGCTAATGCCCCAGTCAGCCCCGGGAATGTCACAGATGAACGAGTTCCAAGTTTCACACAGGTTAATGTGTCACCAGCCTGAGCTCCTGGACACACTCAGGAAGAATGATTCCCACCAGGACTGGAGGAGTGGGAGATGCCTAAAGGTTACAGACTGAGATTTCATGGCATGACAGCTGCACTTCCATAGAGTCCATGCTGTTCTTTGCTCACAAACTCTCTCACAGAAAAAAAAATTAATTAAGAAAAGAAGTCATCTCAAACTCTGTTGAAAGATAAAACCCATAAAGAACAGTATAACAAGTCAAGTTTTAATAGATTTATAAAATTCATATATACAAAACAGTAAACTAAGTCACCAAAGCTATAAAATACACTTTTTACACATCACAATATAATTTTATCTAGTACACAGTTTTCATAAGTTGAAACTATTACAGCAAGTAGCTGCTTCTATCTTGGATGCTGTTTTGGTGCTAGAAAGACACTTGTGTGAGCAGTCTGGGACTGTGCTTTTACTTTATGCATTTTCCACCTTCTTTTAGTTTGTAACTGTTTTTAAAGTACTTTCCTGTGAATTGTTAAGAAAATTAAGGCTAAACTCAGGCCTTTCTTGCCCAATGTAGTGAACTGGTTTAAAAAAAGACTGATATTGCATAGTATGTGTGTTAATGCATAGGCACCAGAGAGCAAGTACATTGCAGAAAAAAAGATAACATCACTTGGCTTCCTAAGCTATGTGGTTATGTCACAGACAACCTGGTGTTTTGTCAGTTTGCTTTTGTACATTTTGATTCCACAAACAAGACAACTCCTCACTAGAGCAAGAAACACCAGCACTGCTGTTCAGTGGAGTCTCCAGAAATACTTTTTAATCTGTATCATCAATTCAAGCCCATTCCACATTCCAGACAACACAACCTGGAGGAACACTCCCTGTCCTGGAGGGTTAATGGCTTCAATGCAAACGGGACTCTGAACACACCTCTCCAAATCTAAGTCCACCAACCACCTTCCCAAGTCTCCTGAGCTCCCAAGAGATCCTTTCTCCTGCACATCCCCCTGCTCCCTGCTATCTCCTCTCAGCCTTTGTGCCCAACCACCTGCACAAGAGATCCGTGGGAAGTAATAGCAGAGAAGTTGTGCTACTCAAAACCTGTCACTTCCCTCAAAAGATGCTCTCTCAGGTCCTACTTATTAAAAAATGTTGCTCTCCATCATTTGTAGTTTTTATTCAAAGAATGGAAACAGCCTCTTACCTTCTCGTGCTCTGGTATCTTGAAGAAAGTTTAAGCAGCTGTCAGGAAGGAGTAAGATGCACTGTCTGGCCAGAGATCTGCATACTGTATTTTATCAAAATTGAGTTTCAGCAGCCAGTGATGAACAGATGAATAGAGAGATTTCCAATGGCAGGGCTGGCCTTGCCAGCCTGCTGCTCCTAATTCACAGTCAATGGCTCTCTGGATCACCCAAAGCTTTTGGGTCAGTGCAGATGGCATTTCACTTCAATACAGGCTTCAAGCACCATCAGCTTTTGGGATCTGTTCAGAAACTAGCTCCCCTCTCCTGCTCCCCTCCAACATACTTTGGCTCTTTTTTTTTTTTTTTTTTACCAGAATGCCCACCTTGGAAGTCAGTGCTGCTCATTTTCCCCCCTCTGACTATTTCCACACCAGACAGAAGATACAACCTTCAGTCACAGGCCAAGAGCTGGGCTGGGACAGCTCCTCAAGCCAGGCACAGAACCACCAGCACTGACAATCTAGAACCTCCACACTCCCCACCCAGTAAGAACACAAGCATATCAACACACAGACAAACTTCAACACTGCTTTCCAAATGCCATTAGAAAGATAAAAAGGTCAAAGATCAAGCTGAACTGCCCAAACACCAAGATGAGCAAAGAGGCAGCATCACCTGGGTAGCAGAGAGGCAGTTTCAGCTCCAAATCTCCTGGCTTTACTCATTTCCATCTATGTAAAAAAAGATTAGTGTTAAAACAAAGAAGTGCCCACGTCACAGCACAAAGCAGAGATCACCCCAGCTAATTACAAAACAGGTATTATTAAAAAGCACTAGGTCTTGCATTACCAATTATCCCTCACTAGGCTAGACAGTCCTCACCTAGAACTGTGTGGAGTCAGCATTAATTCAGGCCAAGTCTGGCCCAGACCACGCCAGTCTTCCTGATCCATAATGGATGCTCCCTAAAAAACTGTTAAAAGCTCATTTACAAAAGTAGGCACAGATGTTTTATAGTTGCTACTGAAACACCCCACCCACCACTTTGTGTTACAGAATTAGAGTATGAGGTAAAGAGTTGGCAGTGCTATATTAAACCCCTGACTACACCACATGATTTTATACTAGAAAGAGAATACAGAAAAGAGGGTACTGCTAAACTTACAGTTCTCATCATGAGATCAGTGTTTGGTTTACATACAAACTGCACTGTGTGGAGGTGTTGTTGCATATCGTGTTTGTCTCTCAAGCCGGCACACATCAAATCATCCATCAATGCAGCAGGCACTCCTGAAAATTTGGTGACTGAAGCCAAGCTAAGTCAGGTGTCAAAACTCACTGCTTGAAAATCAGAGAAGGAAGATTCCTTCTAAAAATCCTAGAGGATTTTTAGAGAAATCCTCTAGGTCCATGCACAGAAGGATTTTTTCCCCAGAATAAAGAAGTACACACATAGAAAAGACTCCAAAACATAAGTTAATATAAATTAAAACATAGTTAATACAAAGACAGCAATCTAAAGGCAGCAAAGGACCTGTTTTCTAAAATGCTGTTCTGTGGAAGGCAGCTGTCTGTCACTAAAGAAAGCTGCTGGTTTCTTCAGTGGTACCACGTCTGTTCTTCTAACTGCTTTAGTTCTATGCTTCTCTGCAGATCACAGTAACCAGGATGGGTGAATTCCCAGAGGGAATGAGGCCATGGGGATGGGGGGGACACACTCCAAATGCACCACTTTTCACACTGAATGCCACTTCAGCTGTCCTGGGGGAACTGTATTTTTGTCTCCAGTGCCAGGTACAAATGAGCTCTTCCTACTCCATTTCCCTATGGTTTTATTGGCCATTACTTTCTCTACTCTGCCTGCTTGCCTGCAGCTCAGCTTTACAAACCTCAGAAGGCCTGGGAATGGTCATCTTCAGGAGCTTCATTCTTGTAATGTGCCTAGTTCTAGGTTTTACACAGCAGCAATTAAAAAAAATACATTATCAAGTTAGTAAGTCAAATAATCTATGCTGCCATATTAAACAATATCCATTCTCTGCATGAAACTGAAAGCATCTTTGCATTGTAAAACTGAGTGGCCAGTAATTTCAATTCCATAACCACCATTAGCTAATTTTCAACATTAAGAACTGTTTCATTCCTTCAAAGTGACAAGTGCTTATTGAATATGTCACTTCCAGAAAACCACTCTTCTTTTTTAACTCCACCAAGTCACCTTGCAATGCATGTAAGGATTGTTCAGAGTCTTATAGCACTGCAATCTGCAGGAGTGGTACTGACACACTCCATTAGCTTAACACTTGTTTTGAGGACAACAAACACAAAGTAGTGTTGGATAAATGACTCCCATTTAGTTTTTCTGCTTGAACTCCAGGATTATGTAAGTCTCTGCCCCAAGCACAGGCTGCAAGAGCTTCCTCTCTTTGTCCTTGGGAGAGACAACCCCTCTGCAACACTGCCACTGACCCCAGAGGAGGGACAGCAAAAAGCTGCTTTTTTCTTTTTAAAAAAAAAAGTACTTGTTCAAGGTCTCCATCTGATGATCATCCTGCCTGTGACCCATTTCCTGACCAGCCAAATGAACAATAAGCCTATAAAACTAACAAAAAAAGATGTTCTCTCCAGCTGTGTTTACCTGCAAAGTTCTCCAGGATGTCCCTTAAAATAAAGTTTTCTATTTGTTTCTGGTGAAAGGACTAAGCAACCGACCAGGCCTGTCCTGAGATGTGTGAACAACCTCATCTACCTAAGTTCTGCTTTAGTAATTCATTGACTTATCATATTTATCACAACATGATTTTCTGGCTTTATTATACTACAAATATGGAAAAAACCTCAAGCCCCCTCAACTGTGGCAAGAAGAGTATTTTGCAGAGACTGACAGTTAAAAAAGACCCCCATGTCCTTTTTACTCACAAGGCCAGCTCCTCTGCAAACTTGGGAAGTGCTTGACTTTTGCAAGGAGAGTTTCCTGACCTGGAGTTCCTGGTGTGATCAATCTCTATCCAAACCTGACAGAACTCTGAGCCCACAGAGCCAAACCACTGATTTTCACCTGCAGCCCCACACTCAGGCCCATTTCATCAATTAAAACAAGAAAGGCAATAATGGGCCCAAGGTGGGCAAACTGGTTCCCTAAAACTGACTTAGTGTGCAAAACTGCCATATCATACAAAAAAAAAAACAAAAAAAAAAAACCAGCT
This sequence comes from Buphagus erythrorhynchus, assembly GCA_013400855.1. NCBI lineage: Eukaryota > Metazoa > Chordata > Aves > Passeriformes > Sturnidae > Buphagus > Buphagus erythrorhynchus. Next base: position 7,027 of record VZTT01067843.1, read on the forward strand.
TGAGAGCTCAGTGTGAGATCTCTCATGCTGTTTATTTTCCAGGTGCAGATTTTAAGTTACTTAAAATATAAGTTGCATCATTAGCTCTGTTGAAGGTAAATCCATAAGGTGACTAAGGATACAAAATCATGGATGAGTGTCAAGAGAAAAACAGAACAGGAAATTCCATGCTATGCCTCCCAGGTAAAACTACAGTAGATTCAGACACCAAACTGAGGTAATTCTTGAGAAAAAATACAGTTGAAAGGGAATGTTCAACTAATTTGAGAAAACAGGCATAATATGAACGCATCTGGAAAATTCAGTGAAGGAATAAAGCTCACAGCAAACTAAGAACTAAAGTCAACCTAGAAGTCAGGTAAGCCCACAACTGCCTCCTCTTTCCCAGTATCTTGTGTGAAACAAAAACCACCACCAAGAACTCAGAAAACATCTGAAAGCTTTGAAAGCAGCCTTAGTTTTCAGCCAAACAAATGGGCTTAGAGAAACCAACCTTATGTGATGAGTAAACTGGTTTGCATCACGCCGTGGTGAAACATTTTCAAATGTAATAATCTTAAGATTTTTCCTCCATCTGAATATTAGTCACATAACATTCTTCCCCTTCAAGGCTAAAAATTAATAAATATTTAAAAGACAGAGTTGGTCCTAGCAAAATAAGACTTGTTACAAAGAAGCTAATTCCTGTTTAAGTTTGCTGAAATTTAAGTTAGATTTTCCCATCTGCAACTTCTCAGTTGCTTCTTACCTCACTCCTGTGCCGGTTACAGGCACTGAAACAGCCACAGCTTTTCCACTCTGGAGCCTGCACAAAGCCAGGAGGCTGCTACATCAGGAAACTACACAAAAAAATACTGATGTGAACATCTGCAGGCTTCAGAGGGGAAGAAAGATTCCAGATTTTATCCAAATTAACGTGAAAGGACAACGGAACAGGACTTTTCTTTGACCACATTTCCCATGGGATTACCAGCTGAAGTAAAACTTTGCTTGTTTTGACATGCCATTACAGGCTCAAAGGGGATAAGAACTCCAGGGAATCTGCTGACTTTTTATGGGTACAAACAGCCCTTCAGGTTTTATTCTTGGATAAAAACTATTACAAAAATTGCACAGTAAACTATGTTTGAGTTACCTAAAGGATAGCACTACAATATCTTCAGTTTGTCCATGTACCCCACTGCAGTAGAAAAGATTCAATGTCTGTACACAGAAAAGGCACCTGGTAGAGATTGAGAGCACAAGGGAATTCGGAGTTCACATCCAAATTATTCACAGCCTCTTGCCACCATTTTACACACAAACCACTGCCCAAAAGGGGCAACTCCAAACCTGACTGTGCTCCGAGTTCCATGTGCATCACTATAGGCTAAAGATCCCATTAAAACACAGATTAAAGGCTTAATTTTACAGCAAGGTCTTGCTGTCCAAATACATCAGTGCAGCTGGAAAGCTGGGATCTCCAGGGTGTTCAGTCTTCCTACAAAGTCAGCTGTTGGGAACTAATCAAGCAGCTGCTGAGCTACCAAAACCTTTGCTTAAAGAGTTTAATCAGCTTCCAAACTTTTGAGTACAGATGAAGCCCTGTCACGTGAGATACTGAACCTTCACAAATGCTGCCCACTGTGGGTGTGAGGACAGAGCTGGCTGGCCATGGAGCACATCTCCCTCAAGCACCCACTGTGCAGATACATGGCTGGGTGCTCCAGCACAGGCTGCTGCACCAGGGAAATCAGTTTTCCCATGGTGTAACACCCTCCACGCATAGTGCAAAATAAACCCTTCTCTGTATCAGCGAGGCCTTCAGTCCCCATCTCATTTACTCCAACATGAGTTTCCTTACACAGTTTTAGACTTCTGCCTCAGGAGACTCATGCAAAACCTTCAGACAAGAGCTATGCATCCACCTTGGGAGGTGGATTCTAGACCCTTGGCAAAGCTGAACACACACACAAGACCTGGTTATATTCCTAAGGGTTAAGAATGGAACTTCCATTAACATTCTCCAACACAGCTGCCAATCTCATCATATTTAGATTAGTTTGATCGATTCAGCACCTCCAAACTACAAAAAAAAGGCAGTTTGTACAATTAGTGTCTCTGAAAAATGAGCGCATTCATTTGGAACGTGTCTTCCATCCATGGTTTGTCATAGATTTCTGTTCTTGAAGAAGGCAGACGGTGGTTGTGTCATTCAGCATTCCAAACTCGGTACAGAACCTACCATGGCCAGGTTTCAGTAGTGTTTTAGTCCAAATGATTCAGTAGCTAACATCAACGTGACTCCTCCGGCCTATAGCTCCTCTGTTTGGACTGGCTAGTGTACAGCATTCCTGAGCCAAGGAATTCGCATGGGTCCTACGCCGCATGCAAGGGCCATAAAGAAAGGATAAAAACTTCGATGGAACCCTCCAGCGAAATTTCAGCAGAGCAGGGGCTGCTCACCTTCACTGCAGCATGATATCCTTGAGGTTCTCCTGCAGGATGGTGTCCTTGACGGCGTGGAACACGAAGCGGATGTTCTCCGTGTCGATGGCCGTGGTGAAGTGGTGGAACAGGGGCTTGCTGCGGTTCCGCCTCTTCCTGTCGAAGCACTGCACCAGGTAACGCTGCACGTCCTCCAGGCGGTGAGGGTCGCCCTTGAAGTCCGAGAAATACTTCTTAATGCTGACAGTCTTTACCTTCTCCACGAGAAGATCCATCTTGTTGAGGAACAGGATAATGGAAACGTTAAAGAAAAGCTTGTTATTGACTATTGTCTCAAAGATATTCATGGACTCCACGAGTCTGTTTGTGCGCCTGTCTTCCATGAGGACCTGGTCGTATTCACTGGAGGAGACCATGAACAAAATTGAAGTTATTCCATCAAAGCACTGGAACCATTTCTGACGCTGAGATCTCTGTCCCCCTACATCCACCATCTTGAAAGGAATTTTTTTAATGATGAAATCGTGCTCTACTATCCCCTTCGTGGCTTTTCTGGCCAGCAAAATATCTTGTTTGCTGGGGAAATAGTTCTGCAAAAGAAAGGAGAGAAGTGTCAAAAAAAGTCCTTCAAAAATTCTGACTAGTGCCTGAATACTGAAAGGATGGGTAAAATCACCAGGAGCTGCTTTTAAATTTAGAAATTATCAGATGAAGAATGAATACTCAACTTTAATACACTGGCCTGTTGACCATTTAGCTCAACACTTTGGTAAACACCTACAGAAGATCCTGAGACATATGAGAACAAAAATAAAGGACTAATTCACTCCTCACACTTTCATCCTCTTCGTTTAAGGCTGAAGTGTATTTTTTCATTATGAAATTCTTAGCTACAGTGTTACTTGCCACTTAGGTAGTGTTCAATAAAGCAGATCAAATCATCACTGAAAGGTTTTTATTTTTTTTTAATCTAGTTTTTGCACAGTTCATTACTCTTACAAGGACCATCTTGAAAGCTTTAGTGGTAATTCTTTTTCCAGGTTCACAGTCTATGACCAGCATGTACAGCAACAGATTCTACCACAATCTACCACTAGAAATTTGCTCTTCAGAACCTTATCACTGTTACTGTTTAGGAAAATCCTCCTTTTTTCTCCTCCAAGTCTCCTGACAGATGTTTTCATTACAGATTTTGAATCCTACAAGTGCTAGGAATGGTTTTTATTTTGCTAAGGTTTCATTCTGCTACCTTAAGTAGCACCAGCCATCAGATCATCAGGAAAAGCAAATGAGATCCAGAGAGTACACAGAAGGGCTGATAAAACATGTGCACAAATATAATTTCCATTTGTTGTCTGTCAAAAAAGATTGAACAAATGCTAAGCTTCAGTTTCAGAAAGCTAGAGTTTACTATTTCTACAGAAAGAACACTGAAATAATTGAATGCATTATTATTTAATAAACCAACCAAAAAACCCAACCAAACCCCATTAATCACAGCACACTCAGGCTTTCCTTGTCTCTTGGAGCTCTCTGGTTCAGGAGGAGGAGGTTTCTTACCAGCTGTCCAATCCGATCCAGGTTATCCAGGAAGTATTTCACTGATTCACCCTGTGGAAAAGGAAAGACATGGGAACTGAGCTTGTTTCTAGGAGAGCAAATCCAACAGAACCAACCTTCTTCCCAACATGCACTGAGGTCTAACAGAGCAATATCACCAGGTCTGGAAAAATCAAAGTTGAGAAGAGATTTAAATAAATGCTCAGATCTATCCAGTAAATCTACAATAAAAGAGAAGTGTTATTAAAGTCAGTTCTTTGACTTAAAGAATTTGGCTTTTTTCCCCCCTTATAAGATAAATGCAGTCAACTGACACTAAGTGGGTGTAAAAAATGAAACATATTTATAAGAAACCAGTGTATTTTGTTTAAAATTCGTAACAGTGAAAAAAAGCATATCCTAGACTGGCTGGAATATCTTTAGAAAAGTGGAAGATTTAAGTCCCCCACAATTTACGATGATTTAAGCTAGACTTGCTTGTCACAAACAAACAAAAAAATTAACATTTTCAAGGACTTGCTCTTCTATAGATAGCTTCCCTTTTGAGCTCAAGACTTTTAATAATAGATTTGCTCATCTTGTACAAAGTCCTTTAGCAGTTATATTGAGAAGAAAACAGAAATGTTTACAGGGAAAATTCATTCTTGTGTGAAAATTTATTCTTGTGTAAGAGGATTTGGTCTTTTATCAAACAAGCTTGCCTGCATGTCCCACTCAAATCAAGTGCCCTTTTGCATTAAGTGGGGACAACAAGCCCTGCACAGACTTTTAAAGAATTCACAGTATTGTTTCCATACAGACGCAGACTACTCTGGAGTGAAACTCTCCTGCAAATACTTCCCTTCATGAAGAAGAAATTCAGTAGGTCTTCTTCATTGTTCAGGATGTGTCTTGTAGTTTTAGCCATGTCATAAGAACAATAAAGTGGAAAATCCTGCTGCCTTTTAGTGATTTTAGGCAGGAAAACTCATTCTTTATCACAGAGCAGGGTTGTCAGTCATGACCAAATGACAGTAGGTGCCCTCACCAAGTCACTAACTCAGAATAGAACTTCCTCCAAATACTACCCTGGACTCCAGCAGCAATATAAATTCTCAAACCACACATCCTCTTCTACACCACAGGCCTGAGACAGCAGAGCAGAATTATTGCCCCCAGTACAACTCTAACCAGATGAACACAACAGTCCATTGTGAGGAATCACACTGGAGATCAGAGGATTCAGTGTTGGACAAGTACATGCTCCCAGCATAAGGCACACACAAAAAGAGCTGGAGCTTATTATTTCCTAACATTTAAAAGTGGAAGTGTCTTTTCATAAAGGAGAGAGAACACACGGATTTGCAAAAGACTACCATGTATCAACAAAAGATTTACAATGGATTGTTAGCATAAAAAAAAACCACTTATTTTTTGGGGGGGTGGGCTGGGGGAGAGGGGAAGTTTCCACAGAACAATTGCTCTAAGAGCTTCCTTACAGTCATGAATTTTCATAAGGTGAAAGTAATTTCCTGTATTTTTTGGCACTCTGTGGATCAGAAGAGATATCACAGACTGCATGAATAAGAGAAAAGGGCTTCCTGTACAGCATTAGTCATGTTCAGGAGATGGGAGAGTCCAGAAAGAAAAGAACACTGAAGCTACAAAAAAACCCTTCTGTACCTATTGTGCTCTGTCCCACACAGTGCCTTCATATTTGCAAAAATACTGCACAGGGGCCATCTCTGATAGAGATTTTTCCAATTTTCTACCCAGTTTCTTTAAGAGTCTCTGCCTGTCCATCCACCCTCCCACGCTGGAGCAGGGAACAGCCGTTTGCCTGTGAAATGCAGGGACACACAGGCAGGATCATCTGATTTACAGCTTCTGCCTCCCCTAATTCCCACCCCACACATCCATCACTCTGACATTCTGCACATTGATAGGGAGCTAAGAAAATGAACTGATTAAAGGAAAAAATACATGTTCATTTCTGCAGCAATTTAGAGAAAACCAACTTCTCTAGATTCTTACCCAGCTCTTATTAACATTGCAATTAAACCATGTAATTTGTTCAGGGAAATTTTAAGCAGCAATGGCAAAGCTCTGGGAGAGCTGGGTAACAAAGTCAGGTGGCTGGAACAGGTGTGAGCACCATATGCATGGTCTGACAGATCTGAAGGAATCTGAATATTCTCTTCTGCCACAGAATCCAAAGGCATCCAGGACTTAAGTCAAAATATCTGTTTCCAGCCAAAACAACAAATCTTCAACAAGCTCCAGAGGGTTTGAAGTTTAAAAACCCTCAAAACATTAAAGCACACAAACATGAAGGGAGGAAAAACATCCACCAAAATCCTTCCAGAGTAATAACCCCAAACCCAGTGCACACACTCAAAACCTCCTGCTTTAACGATTCCCTGATTAAGGATTCCTGTATTAAGTTCTACGGAAGTGTGGACTCAGTTCCTGCTCCAAAGGCTTCTGGAATAACCTTGTTCTACATTTTAGTCAGATTTACAGCAAATTGGGATGTTCTGGGAAGCACATTCAGCTCCTCCAGCCAGCAGCACACACATGCACTGGACATTAACTGACTTGATGAGTAACACATAATGTATTAAATGAGGAAAATATGGAAACTCCAGGTTTCACAACTGCTTGCTATTAGTGTTTTTAATTAGAACAATTATGCTAACTGAAAACTCCTTTCAGTATATGTTTTTCCTAGTCATTTGGAGAAAATAGACAGCAACATTAATTAGATCTAGAAGTCAAATTTATTGAGTTTTTTATCAAGTTGCAAGTCAATGGATTTTTGAATTCCACTAATAAATTATTATTTATGCAAAGTTGTCTCATGCTTTGGGTATTACACATATATACAAACAAATGCTTATGTATATAAACATATGTATATAAAAATATACACACAGTTTCTAAAAGTAGATTTTTCCATTCAAAGCAAATAATTATCAAAATTAAGTATCAGCTGCCCCTTTTGTGTTGAATTATTTTTTCTCTTCAAGACACTGGCCATAAAGAAGCTGGTTTGGTTTTTTCAGTGCAAATATCTAGTGTTTCTCCAACATCCATCTGGCCATTCAGCTCCATTCAAAGCTGGCTTAGCACTTCAAGTGCTCTCCTCCTCCAGATCTTAGCCAGTTATTTCAGGTCCACGACCATGACTTCCTATAAAAGCGTCAGCAAATATTTGCAATTGATTCATCAGATACTAAAAATATCTTTATGCAGATTGATGACTTCAATTTCAGTATTTTAATGGTTCTATTAGAAAAAAAAGGTTATTTTAACATCACAATCTATTTTAAGCTATGGTTGCAAAGTAGAAATGAAAGCTGAAGTTATTTATAATATATGTATATTTATACCCTCTATGTGTATTTATACTACATGTAACTACCTAAATATAATCATATCGTGGTGTGTTCACTTTAAAAACAAACAAAAAAGATCCAGATCAGGTTTTTTACAGGCTGATGTTGCAAGAAAACCTGTGGCAGCTCCAGAAGCTTCCTCAGATCAATGACATTCATAGAAGGTTGCTGAGCTTCTGCCTTTCAGATTTAAAGACTCATATCTTGAATTGTCCTAATAGTACACTATTTCCTTTAAAAACATTCTAACAATATTCATAAATAATGCTCTTAAAATATGAAAGACTTTAATTTCAACCAGAACAATACTGAGATAGGAAGCCCCATTCTGTCACAGTCCTGGCAGAGTCTGCCAGTGAAGCATTTACACACTGACATTTCCTAATTATTTTAACTAGTACTCTATTAGTACATTTCACATTGGAAAGTTACAAACCAGTTCGCTATTTTTATGGATTTTCACCCTCCTTGATAATAAATCAAGATGTTTCAGTGGTGTCTCCTGCACCCACACCCTGTTTTACAGGACAGCTGTGGGGAAGGGAACAGTGACCTCTGAGTTATGAATTTTACGTAGCTCAGATGGTTCTTTTTTAGCACCCCAGAGTACAGCAGTGCCCATTCGTGTTCCACTCCCTGCTCCCCACACAAGAGTGACCACAAAGCTGGGGTGACTCATCCTGTCACTGCTGATCTCTGCTCCCTCTGCAATCCAGACCCTCTGAGTAACACTTCTGCCAACTGGGACCAAGAGAAGGAGTAAGAGATGCTGTTCCCATTGTTCAGGAGGATGAGTCACTGCACATCTGGGAACTGGGGGAATCAAGAAACACAAACAGAAGGCCTCAAATGAGCCCACAATGCAGTATCACTATTGGATTTTTTTTAATTGTTATTCTTTTAAACTGGCCTATCTGCAGTATAAAGTTGGTGAAGCCAGAGAAAATAGTACAATTTGTTTAAAAACTGACTGGTGGAAGAGAAAGGGAGGAAAGTTGAAATGTAAACATATACTCCTGCTTCCTGAAATAGTCCTCTTAAAACTCTTTTTATATGCAAGATTATTTTGACCACAGCATTCCCAAGGGGCGAAAGCCATGAAATAAAGAAATTTTTGATCTACGTACTTTGTACTATGTGAATGCCAACTTAACATGAGCTCCAAATAAGTCACCAAGAAAATAACTGATTGAATTCAACATCCCTGTCCCTTCAGGCTACATTCAAAGCACATAGGAAATCTCCACATAGAAATATTATAACTAAGCTGGCATCACTTCTTTTGCCATTGATAGCCTCATTTTGGGCAGAGTTCCCAAGCAGTATTTCTTGCATGAAAATAAATGCACAGCAATCATTTGCAGATTACTTTAAAATACCCCCAGAAACTCCGTAGACGTGTTCTGGAAGGCCAGAATTTATCAACCTGTCACTGTAACCCTCAGTTATTGAGAGTGAGCCTTGGTCAGACCATAAAGGACAGTGAAACATCTCATTGTCCAGTTCCCTAAAATATTGGCTCATTTCAAACTTTTCCTGCTGAAAAGCAGTTCCTCTAAATTCTGCTCTGAACTAAAAGACTTGAAAGGGGACCCTCTGTTCCAAATTGGCTTTTTTCCTTTCCTTGTCCCAAGGCCTTTTTGACATAATATTAATTTAGTCCTTCCTGATCATTCTGTCTCTGGCTGCTAAATTTAGAGTGCACAATTTAAGGTAGACCTGTCAGTCTTAGCTTGTTTCAGATGATGGATTAAATCACAGAGGAAGGAAATGTTATACTTCAAGGAAGCATCTAATACAGATCAAACAGAAACACAAAATACAGATCTAACAGAATTCCCACACTACAGCAAAACACCCAGAGAAACAGACACTGCAAAGTAATTGCCACAAACTGCAGCAGAATCTGCAAGGTGAGAGAACACTGATCCAGATCCCATGTTGCTCAGGAGCTGTGAAACATTCAGCAGCAGGGCTGAGAAACAGAAAATCCAGGAGACCCTAGAAAGACGTTTGGGAATCTCCCAGCTCTGAGATCTTGGATACATAAATGGGATGGACTTAAAGCATTGACACAATTTCATCCAAAGCTGGCCTTTATTTAAGGAACCATTCTATGAGGGCTGCTTGAGACACGTACACACAAAAAGCAAAATCCTTGTTTGCAGACCTCGAGATCTCCTCTCTTCCAAGTTTCCTGGGATGTCAGTCACCTCTCGACTGGAAGGGGTCTGAATGTCACCACTTCAGATGTTTTATAAAAGCAAGAGGCCCAAGGGAAGAGCAAGGCTACAAAATAACCAGGAGACCAGTATTTGAAAATGTTTAGGAGTTAGATGAGCCAAGTTTCTGGGTACTGAAATTAGAACCAAAACCTCACCATCAAAAAGTGATACAGAAAATGCTTTCTTTAGTGAGAGGCACTGGCTACAGCAGCAGGCTCACACCCTGCCACCACAACACAAATCCTTTGGAAGTGAACAGGCTCAGGCTCTGCACCCTGCCTCTGTCCAAGGGCTAAAATTCTCCTGGGGGACAACTACAAACAAACAACTCCCCCTCCTCAAGCCTGCAGGCTCCTTCAAGAGATTAGTTCTAACTCTGCACTTCTATTCAGCCTCACTGCTAACAGGGCATGGATTTACTGCAGCCAGAAGTGTGTTCTCTCCTCTCTGACAGCTGATGAATTCAGTATTATTTTCCAAGGAGGTGAGCAAGTCTGTGCTTGTTAAGAATTCCCCCAGAGGATGCTGAAGTAACCTAAATTGCCCTGAAATGCTGATGTCCATTGGACACTGCAATTCTGTTCTACAGATATTCTACATCCTGTCTGGGCATCGAAATTTATTGACACAAGACAAACATTAATTTTTCATTCAATCACCAGCTCCAATGCAGAGACCAACCACTTCTCCTTATTTAAGCTGTACAGAATTCCAGCTATCAAATCCCTCCAGTGTTATTTAACTTCCTCCTTAACAACAAGCTGAGCTCCTGGCTCCCATCCAGCAACTCCAGTTCTTATCCAAGTTGCTGCTATCTGGACCCTACAAACATACCAACTATAAAAAAAAATACCATATGGTTCCATACTTCTAAAAATTACCTCTCCTTTCTCTTGCCTACTCACACACAGGAGGAATCAGATGTTAAGGTCAGAAAATATTTAAAAAATTCATTATTTGTCAGCTCAGTCCAAACAGGCAATGGAAAAATTTGTTTGTATACATCAGGGTGGGCTTATATTAACTCATCCTACATGACACATGGCCTAACAGTGTTTTGCAGCACATGAATAATAATAGGTGATAAATATTTATTTAATTCTCCAGAAAAACTTTAGGCTAATCAGAGCTTCCACATTAGTACTAAGATTTGTGGAATCCTGTGGCTGAAATTCCAGCCTTGCAGCTAAGAAACACTCATATAGGAGCAGGGTTCTTGTGCTGAGGGCAACTCTTAAATGTGTTATCTTTTTCCAGCAATCAAATACAGCAATTCTTTCTCCCAAGTGCTGCAAGGGAAAACCAAAGTTACATTTTTTCCTGAAATTCTAGGTATTTCTACATCAACAGGATGTAGATGAGATAAATTACTTTTGGATTAGGTTAACAATTCTGTCCATTTGTCTCAAATATGCGCACCAGCAGCAATGCCTCCAGCAAGAAAGGAATTTTCTGTTAATAGACTAAGGCAGACTCCATCCTACACTAAAAGCTTCAAGAAACATTAACAAAAGATCCCTGTAATTTTGCTTTTACTCATACTTACTGTCTTAATCACTGCTGTTTCTGCTTCACAGATTTGCAGTGGCTGGAAGAAAAACAGGTGCAAACAGCAGAGAAAACAGTACTGGCCACAAACAAAACAAAGTGTAACACATACATGCTAAATGTTAGCTTAAAAAAAATAAATTTAGAAAAATCCTTAACCAGACAGACCTGCACATGAGCCACAGGGATTCAGCATGTCCTACCCTTCACTGACCAGCAGCTAGCAAGAGTGGAGGAGTGGATGCAAGGGGATATAGACCAAATTCATGTGGAAGAATCACAGTTATGTTCAAACAACAAAAATAGCCCAACGACTGCATCCAACATCAGCAGTGAGCCCAGCTCAGTCCTGGCACAAGTGCACACCAGACCTACTCCTAAGCATCCCATGGAAGGATTCCTTCCTGTTTCCCTGCCAACTGTCCCAGGGAATTCATTGTCTGCAAGTGCTGCCAGAGCCCTTTCATGTCCCACACCGGAGGTTCTCCGTGGAGCCGAGCGAGTGCACGCCAGGCTCAGCTTCTCATTCCAGGCACAGCCAGCTCAACACCCCAAAGGCAACTCAAACACCACTCCTGCCACAGTTAGGACAAAGTCCTGAGCTGCAGAAGGAGGAATGGATCCAAGATTCTGGCCCATCACCAGCAAATTATCCCATTCATTCTCAGTGGGCTGAGAATGAGAGCTGAGTGAGAGCTGCCATGGAAAAATGGGCATTTTCAACTAACATGGCAGAATTTAGAAGCAACTGGATGTTTTTACATCCCCTGGAATGATGCACAATGCCGTTACTCCATGACCCCAGGCCCATGCTTTGTTCCCAGCAGGTCAGAATGCAAACCTGAAGCTTGCTTTGTTTACAGGAGACATCTGCAGAACTAGAACAGACAGTGACAAAAAAAAAAAAAGTACCTTCTGAATTAATCTAGTCAGCAGTACTGACTATCTGATCAAGACTAAATCACAAGTTTACCAGTGAGTTTCCCTTTCAAATCTTATCAGATCAAGGGACGGGAAATAAATATCTTAGATCTTGTGGGCTGAAAAAGCAGCTAACACCAGCCATGAGAGAATGTTGAGCTTGGACTTTTCCATGGCAGGTGGCCAGCTGGAAAGCTCAGCAACTTGGATGCACTTACAAGAGGCATAACCTTGAGTATCTTGCAGAACGATGCTTCCTGCTCCACTTACACACCAAAGATTTGCTGCAGTGTCCTAATGCTCCACTTTCTGGGGAAATATCAGCTCAGACATGTCATACTGAAATTTGTCTGTTGTTAAATGGTGACTGTAAGGATTGCAAAGCATCATTTGTCCTTCATATTTCTTTAAAATTTTGTTCTAAATAAGATTTTCTCATTTTGTCTGTACGTATACATATAGCTGAGACATTTTTAGATGGGCAGACTATCATGATGGTCTTCCAAAACTCAGAAAGCTGCTCAGTATCTGAATGTAAGGTTTTAGGCAAAACAGCTAAAATGCAACCTAAGTCTTAGCTGCACTCAGGTGTGCTATTTAACAGTTTGATTCCTATAAAATCAAGTGTGTAGAGGATAGAGTGCAGAAAGAAATTAAATTTCACCTTGCTTACATTACTCTGAAGTTGTGCCCCATGCCCATTACCTCAGTGCTTGGCAGGCTCAACCACAGAGAACACAAAGCTTGCAAGTCTGAGGGATTCCTCAAGTCAGCTTCACATCTGATTCTCAAAGATCACTTACCCCAGAAACAAAAACCTCCTTTTTCAATAAAAGTTTGGTATTTTTGAGTTCTAAGAGACTCAGAACTGACCAGCTCTGAACTCTGAGGTGCAGTTTCTGCCTGGTGTTACCCTGCTTGCCTTCCCAGTGCCTTTCCAATCAGTGGAAATTCTCATCATGCTCTCTGCATCGAGAAGCTCCTCTGCACCTTGTGTCCCCCACTTACATCAAGACTTGAATCTACCAACTCTGACCTTCACACACATCTGGAAACCCCCCAGACCAAGCTGTCTCATGTCACATGCCAAGAACACTTATTTCTTCAGTTCCCAGCTGTATTTTGGGTCTGTGAGAGGGTTTCACCCAAGCAGTGACTGCCCTCTCCACAACCTCATCTCTCCTTCTCCAGTGCCACTGACAGCTCTCCAGCAGATGAATGAACTTCCAAGGACCTTTGGTGACCTGAAATAAAGTTCAGTTTCCATTCACAATCAAGTCAAGTTTCTCTGTGACTGTATTTACAGGCATTATCTTGCAAGGTTTTTTATCTCTTCACATCAAAACACATCAGCTATTCTAAATATTCTCTCCTTTTCCATCATGCCTGTTTTGGCATGAGGAGGAGGAATTCGCCAAATCTGCACTTAAACCTTCACTCTATTGATGCTTCAGTATGAAGATTTCGTGCAATCTAAACTACTTTTAATTTAATTTCAGAATCTGTTCTCTTTCAGATCTGAAAATAAATCTAAAGATGAAATCTGTGATTAGACCTATTAGAAATAGGTGACAGTTTCTATCCTTAAGGCCTCAGCTACACATAGAAATTAATCAAGCCACAGTGGAAAATGAAGTGAGTTTAACAAACTTTTCCAAGCTGTTGAGCAGACTAGCCTATAAAAAAAATCCTAATTAAAGCCTCGGTCACATCCTACTGAACTGGAGAGAGGGCAGCAGTCCAGCCACGTGGATGGGCAGCTGAACTCCCTGCAACCAGGAATGCATGTGCTAGGCTGGAAGAAGGAAGGCAGAGAAAGAGGATATAGTAGGGTGGCTCTTTTGTCTCCTGCCCACATCTAACACCACTACTGATTCACTACTCTGCTCTGACCAGACTGAAACCACACGGATCAAAGTCTTGAACTCAGAGGTGGAATTAAATGGTAAAGAGTTCCATCAATAAACCAGTGCTTTTTCAGTTTGAGATTCTACTGAGTTTTCCAAAGTAGAATTAAGCGAGTATCAAGGGAAGCAAGTCAAATTAAGAGCTTTGGGGGCGGGGTGGAGAGCAGACCTTCTAAGGACAAACAGCAACAGTTTGTTCAGGAGGGAAGCCAAGTGAAGCACAAGTCTGCCACAGTCTGACTGCAGGAATCTGTGTTGTATACAGAGGAGACATTCGAAAGGTGTCAATAAATTACTTCTCAGAGCAACATGTTTTCCACTCTCTCAAACAGAAAATCTTGCAAGATGTTTCCAAGAAGTTTTCCTGCCCTTCCCCAAATCCTAAGTCAACAATAGAGCCAAACAGGTTTACTCCTCAGAGTTGCTTTAGGTGTAGCTCCAAACTGCTGAGAAGGTGGGGACCACGCTGCCTTTGTGACAGCAGCTTTTCCAGCAGTGCAGTTGAGAAAGGAGAAGTGAAACACTGAGCTAACCTTACCCTTCTCCTTTGGGAAGGGCACTCAGCTCTGCTCCCTCCACCAGTGTTTGCTTATCAGCCGGTTGGTTTGTGGCACTTTGGAGCACTGAGATATTTCCTGGAACAGCATCACATCCAGATGCATCTTTCATCTGTTCTATGGAACCCTCCTCTGTTGCACAGCTACCAGAAGTTATGTTGCACATAAACCCAGAAGTCAAAAGTCAAACATCATTTCTTCCCTTCCTCTGCTCTCCTTCTCCTCACTCAATACCTGTGAAGCAGAGCCTGGATTTGAACAGTGTGTGAACACTTCAGATACTCCAGAAACTTGGAATACAAATACTCTTTGAGGTACAGGGGTACAGGCATCTTATTTTGGCATCAGGAAAGGAGCCATTGCTTGGGAGAAGGATCAGAGAGGGCTCATTAAACATAATTCACTGTCATTGTGACAAGTAAAGAACAACTTCACATATCTGCTAAGTATAAAAATGCAGAACACATGCCAATTAAGACTTTCTCGTAAAAACAGACCTCGTTTTTAATGTTTTGCTTATTTGTTCATCTGTTTGTGTTACTTTTTCTTGATCCTACATAACTTACAATAAACTAGGATATTCAGGAAAGCCTGAAAACATTCATTACCCGTTATCCTATTAAATTCAGTGGCCCCTTTGAAAAATCCAAGCCTTAACCTCTTACTGTTTTTTCTCAAGGGAACCTTTTAGAACATTTTTAAAGGCACTGAAAACACCCTTGCTCGCTGTCCCAGTTCTAGGTGAAAAGCACAAGGTTTAGTACCAATAAAAAGCTGAATGGGTACCAAAAGAAAGCTGAATCACTACAAAGAACATATAAATGAGGTACAAAAGGCTGACTTGTAAAACTGGAACTTTCTGAAATGCACAGTCAGCACTGCTGTTCTGAGCAGAGAGCCATGTCAGGGAGACAGGCCTAAAAAAAACAGTCACCTCTTCTTGGGCAGTGCCTGTCTTTCCCCCCCAGTTTCCTGAACCCAATCACAGGGCAGAAAACTGCTAATACAGCACACAGCAAGGAGCAGGAACTCTCTCTTTTCCTTCACACAGCTAAGTCAGTCCTAGCTGGATCTTCAAGTACTGCATGTAGCTTTCAAACACCAAAAACTTTGAACTCTACATATCATGGGAACACAAATATAAGTCTCCTTTTCAATTGTATCTTTGAGACTGAATGGATGAAACCAGTCTGACAAGTGGAGCCCTTCTACTAGAAACAAT
Source organism: Buphagus erythrorhynchus (assembly GCA_013400855.1). NCBI lineage: Eukaryota > Metazoa > Chordata > Aves > Passeriformes > Sturnidae > Buphagus > Buphagus erythrorhynchus. The sequence goes on from VZTT01067843.1 coordinate 22,771, forward strand.
ATTCTTTGTTTTTAGGCAGATAAACATTAACATATATGTCTCTGCATAATGAAATATTTTTGTAGCAACTCAAATAATGTGCTTGTGCTACCATGGCTTTTACATAGATGCTCATTACTGAATATGTGAGTTCTCTCCTGCTTCCACCAAATTTCAGAAGGAACTCTTCATTAGACTCCCTTTGTCATTCAAAGGGTGCACCTTTAAATATGCCTAACTTCCCAGATTTCTGGAATACATTTTCATTACTGGAATTCTCTAAGATGATACTA
>VZTT01067843.1:23072-43480 GCA_013400855.1 Buphagus erythrorhynchus
AGTCTCCTGAATGACTGAGGTCCATTAGAAACTTTCTGAGTATGAAATTAAACAGCATAATCAAAGCTAAAGGCTGCTCACTGGGCTGGATTTGTCTCTGCTCAGACCTTTCCTGCACACTAGAAAGGGATAAAGTGATTACTCCAGTGGTTTGTAGCTGCAGTTGGGTACTGGCTCAGACAGCCTGAACTGAAAGTTTCCTTCCTTGTTTCTCACAGCATGTGCCAGCATTTCTTGATGGGAATGCAAAGATTAATTACAGCTGTACTTGCTCTGAACAAATCCTCATATTCAATACAGTCCTGCAAGATTTAGAGTAGCACTAATTAGGGCTTAGAACAACAATTCCGCAAAGACAAACATACAGAGTATTTTTTCTAATTATTTTATGCATAATAAAACTAAAGCTTCTTTCCAGAACCAAGGTGGCATTTATTCTCAAGAGCTGAGAGCCAAAAGGACCTTTCCAGCCTAAGAACATTAAATTTAGTGTTTCAGTGCTGTTGTTGAAGGTAAGACAGCAAACAATAACCACTTCCATATGCACACAGAGAGGTAAGGGTGAGTAAAAAACCATTTGGGACACCCAGATAATTCTCTAAGGGGCTCAGTCACTNCAGAATAATGGCAATTATTAGGCAAGAGGGAAATGCTTGCAATGGATTTTCACCATGGGAGCTGTAAATATGAAGTTGTTTCTCTCATTTATCTTAGCCACACCAAAAACACAGTCAAGATGTATTGGCTTCCAAGGGCCAGTAGCAAAAACCTCCTACAGGAAGCCTTACATAGTACCAGACTTTTAATCTGCCTTCAAGAATCTGTAATTAAAGGTAGGTCCACACTAAATCTGAATTTCAGCCTTTTGGTACCCACAGAGAGCAGAGCATTAATGAAGCACATTAATTGCACATCTTACAGACTTTGGAGGTGATTTTGCCCCAAGTTTTTGATCTTTAAATAATGTAAAAATTAAAAAATGGTTGAGTGCTGGGAATTCACTGTACAGAATAGCAGGACAGCCAGTAGCACAGCTCTTTTTATTCAGATCCATCTCAGCTCCCATATGGTAGGCATATCAATTTCTTGTTATCCACTTATTTATTATGTATGATCTGCTCATTACTTTCCAACTTATCCTCCCAATTCCATGCAGGCTACATTTCACCCAGCTGTTGCACTTTGTCATAACCTAAGGTCAGGAGAAATTCATGGCAAGAACCCTTCTATTTTTCTATTTTTCCACAGAGCATTTAGCACTCAATGCTTGGTTGAGGCTTCAGGTAGGTACAGTTACAAACTGCTGTTCTCCAAGACTTTCCCACTTGCACTGTTTTAAAAAAGTCATCATTCATGACCTTACTGGTTCTTCTCATTTCTCTCCAATAGCAGAAAGTATTTAAGAATGGCTAGTAACTGTTTTACCCATCACAGCTTTTTTAGGTTGGTTCTGCCTCACAGAACAGCTCATCACTGCAAAAAGATTTGGCAAGAGCAGATTTTGCTAGAATTCAAAATGATTTGCAGTGATTCCCTAAATGGTTGTGAATGCAGCCTACTTTAAATGCAAGTTCTTCTCACCTCTTGTTCAAAGGCACTTAAAGCAAAACTGAGAGTACCAAGTGCAGCATTCCTTGCTGTGGGTGACAGCCAGCATCTCCAACTCTGCCTCCTGCTCCAGCTCAGTCCTCAGGCTGAATCCCTGAGTGTCAAGACAAACTGGCACAGCCAAACCCCACACTGCTCCAGGAGCTCTCTGGTGGCAGCAGGCCCATTAACATATCTCATTTAAACGTTTATTTTTAGAATATTGCAAATGTAAGACTGAGGACTGAACTTCTGCAGATGCAAACTGACAAACTCTACAGCCTTAGCCAGTACCCACAGAATTTTGTGTGAAGCTTTCCAGCTGCATTTTGCTTTGCTATCTTTCAATTTTTAATAAAACCTGAACTATAGCTCACTAACATTCACCTCCTTTAACAAAATGCCACTTCTGTTTGAGGGTTCTTATTTGAGACCTTGCTCTGAAAAAAATTTTCCTATTTGGTCATAGAGACAGGATTAGAAGCCAGGGACTCCAGCTGCTAATCCTTCCTGCTGCAGAGCAGCCACCACACTTTGCAGTATTACACTTAAACAAGCAATTAACTTCTCCTGCTGTACAAAGATGAGTCAGACTCCATAACCTGACCATAAACTTTGGAGGTCTTGGGATTGAAAACAGAGGTCTTGGGATTGAAAACAGAACTAGAACTAAGAATTTAAATCTGGATCTCTGGCACTTAATTGTCACGACACTGGCCCAAAACCTTGCTCAGATATTTAACTAAGGAACATCTTCATAACTCTCCCTTCCATACGAGCCCAGAGCAAGTCTGTGATCTTTTGGAAGGTCTGCAAGTCAGTGATCTTTTGGGTTAATATCACATCTTGTATCAGATCTTGTGTTCAGAATTCTAACATAACAAAATTAAATTATGATTGACTATTATTGTGTTATATATATAAAATACAGCATTATCATTCCTTACATGTACTAGCTATGATTCAGACAAGCCAATTTACCATCCACAGCTTCACAATTAGCTTCAAAAAGAAATAATATAATATTGTTAGATACAGATGTACTTGACTTTCAGCACTAATAGTGTGCAAATACAAAAAATTAAGGCTCAGCAACAGCAAACATGAGTTTCTGCTTCGTAGCTCTACTGTCAATCCCTTGTTTTGTAAAAAATTTTGTGGGTTAGAGTGGTATGTCCCATCCAGATCTAGAAAAGAAAACAAAAAACCACGTAACTTCCCAGAAATAATTTAGTTTCACAGGAGTTCTACAAGCTAGGAAATACCCATGCAGAACTCAAAAGTAATTTGGCAGCTGCTGCCTAGTCCCAATTACATGCATTAAATGGTAACAAGATTTCCCAGGCTGGCACTTTGAACAGTGTGGTTATTGCCTTTGTACATCTCACCAGCACTGGTCAAGCCTCAATGGATTTCACTGATGAAATATGAGAGTTTCACAGCTCTGGGAAAAAAAAAATCACCCTTGCAGAATAGGCAACATTCACAGTCTCTTGTGTAAGCTCATATTCAAACAGTAGTTTGCAAAGAGAAGAGCTCATTTCTGTGTTACAGCCAATTGTATAAGCTGGGCTTGATTTGACACTCGGTATTTCCTCAAGTGCAAAGTGTTTTGCAGCAAGGCACAAGTGTCCCTGCATTTCAGGGCTCTGCCATATGTGCTGAAAGAGCAAACTGCCTACAAACATGCTTTTAGGGCTGGCTCTACTCTGCCATTGCATCTTAAAGAGAAATCATCAGTTGGAAACTTTGTACTTCAGGACTCAGGAAATCTCTGTTAAAGTGCACTGAAGAATTCTGACAACATACAGCCCATTGCTGTAGATTTCATTGAATATATCACTTCAAAAGTCACCTGCTTCTCACATTAATTCAGTTTTCTGCTGCCCCATCTCTCAATCCACTTGGCTTGAGTCAAATGCTGCCACAGAATCTCCCAGTGCCTCAGGGGCCAATATATAGCCCAACTCCTGATTACATCACTGCTGCACTGAGCAGCAAATAAAGACATTTAAGCCACAGTTTGTCTCCTCTGAACCAAGAATTAGTGTGAATAACTGGTGCCTCCCCTGCACCCTAGCCAGAACACACAGCTGACTGCCTGTGAGGCTTTGAAGCCATCAGCTCCTTGCATGGGGAGAATGCAACAAAGCTCTCCTACCCCAAGGAGCAGGCTGCTCCCTCTGCAGTGCTCCAGCACACTGCCTGTCCTGGCAGGCAGAATTTCACCAATTCCAAGGTCTGCTTACAGGAAAAACAACAAACCCCATAGTTAATTCTCAGAGGAGTGACCCATGTCCTATTGCAAATATCCCCCAATTCCCCCTCACCTCTCTCCCAGAGCATGGCGAATGAATATAAAAGTTAAGGTCTTTTATTAAANCTTTTATTAAAACATTTTCCAGAGTCTTCCCACATCCAAGGCTTCAGAGGCTCTCAGTATTTGAAGTATTAATGGAAGCGTTCCATACAATTCCCTGTGCACACATCTAAAAATAGCTATGGACACAGTACTAAGGTTTTTGTCTATATTTGCAAGAGTCTTACTTCCCTCTCAGGAATCACAACATCCCATTAATGCTGACATTTATTTTTTCTTTAAAAAAAGAGCTATTAAAACACCAGAAAGTCTTTTAACAGTGTAGGGAACATCAGTAATAATATTAATTCATCAATAACAGCAATTTCAATTGATATTCTGGTGACAGATCATGAACATATTCTCTATATCAACAGTGTCAATTTTGCTCTAAGAACTGATAAAGCCATATGATGGCCTTGGCAGATCTGCTCATCACTATCCATCTGTTCTGCCCGTGACAAAAATACAATTTTTTTCCCCTGACAACCCCTATTTGTCCCATCTTTACCCACAAAGACATCAAGCATGCCAAGCTGCAAGAAATCAAAAGAGTATCTAACCTTGTGTCAGACTTTTTGCTCTGGACACATTGAAGAAGAAGTGAATTCTCACATTCTCGTAGTAGAGACCTGAGAGGATGGAAAAAACCAAAAAACTCCCAGACTACAAAACAGAAACCACATGACCAAAGCAATTCCTCTCTTGGCCTTGGTCTCCATGGTTTATATTTCCTTTATGAAAGGAAATGTCATTTATGGGTGAAAAAGAGCCTGCAGATGCACACACCCAAACTCCCAAATACACCTAAGCACCTGTCATTAGGCTCAGACTGAAGAAGCTCCCACCCTTGCAGCTGAATCCTGCTGGGAATCCCACTGCCCTTCCCCAGGAACCATTCCCAGTGGGATTTGTCTCCCCCTGCTGGGACTGGGGGATTTGCAGCCCCCTGCCCAAACTACTCTCCAAGGAACAAACCCAGGACATTTGGAGACTCCAATGTATTCCTTTCTAACACACAGACAGAAAACTGGGTGGGGGGATAATGAGGGCAGGGGAGAAGGGAGAAGAATCCCATTCTGATTACAAAGGAATTCCTATTCCAGTAGTTAAAAAATGAGGACAGACGTGACAATGGAAGCAAACATACAATGAAGCTTTTGTCCCCAAACTACTTGGCTCCCATACAAGGAACAGAGGAACTTGGGTCGGTGGGGACTGGCTGGGGCAGGGGAAGAGCAGAGGCTGATGTTTGTCAAAAGAAAGCAAAATTGGTTTGTCTGCTTTAAGAAAGGCTGGGAAGACAAAAGCGAAAAAAAAGCAGTCTGCTATTGTAGAATCCACCCACTCACTTCTGAAATGCTCAAAGACCCAGACAGGGATTTACAACCAGCACTTGTAGGCACTGAGCATGAAGCAGAAAACACTCAAATGCCCAGAGGCAGCTTCTGTGGTGCCAGAGAAGCAGCTTTTAGATTGCACAGGGTTATGGTCAGAGCCGTTTTCTTCCAGCAAGTTTGTTACTGCTGAGTCAGTCACTGAGCTGGGCATTGCAGACCATAGAAAAGCACCTGCACACTGCAATTTTCAGCTCTAGTCAACTAACCAATGTGTTTTCCTTTTTAACAGTCACACAACTTCCTGGAGAAACAGAGCATTCAAGAGCAGACCAATAATCCTACATCTCTGAAGCCAAAATAGTAACAATGATTAAAAAAAGTGCTGATGTTCAGTTGACTGCAAGATGAGGGTCAAGAAAACGTCAGTGCTGAGTGGGGTTGTTTTTTCAAACAGTGTCAAGGCACATTCAGAAAGATCACAGTAATGTAATGCTGCAAAATTTTGGTGATGATTTAAGAACTATTTTAAAGATAATAAATTCAGTTTAAACCAAGCATATTCCATTTAATGGCTCGCTTATACTAGGGAAGAAAGAGAGTGCTGATGCAGAGGTTTTCTTTAGCCTGAGTTAAAATCAGTTCAGAAAAGATTTATTTTCTCAGAGTCCACTATATCTGGCCTCTATTTATTTACACAAGTCTATATCCAGCAAGGGTTTAAACTAAATGAAGGTATGGGTTTATACATATCATATGCAATTACAAATTAGGCATCTCCTTAAACAACCTCTTTCTTTAAAACATTATGTAGTTTAAAAATTTTTTAAAGGAATTGTACAGTTGCTTATTCCCATATACTCAGGGAATCAGACTTCTCCTGAACTTAGAAGCAAGGTATGGAAACTTGTTCAAAGCATTAAGGTGTTAATAATTTGTTTAATCCAGAAGCAGCATTTGTATACTTGAGACCAATGTACTACATTTAAAAACCTTTTACACAGCCAAGTGCTTTTTTTTAGTTACAAGTGAGGCACTTCCTAATCCCCTGGTGATGCAGCCTGCACAATAAAATAACAGCACCCAGATTTTCATGTTGTCAGTGCCACAGACGCAGGACTGGGATGGAGTTACAGAGTCTTTGTGACACATGTGGCTGCAGTATTGACAGGGTAACAGCCCTGGTGCCTGCAGCAGTTCCAGGTGCCCCAGTAACATTACACAGGTTACACCAATGGCATCCAAAAGGATGCTGGAGATGACAGCATATCAAATGATCAACTTGCATGCCTCTCTGCTTTGTTTCTGTGGGGCTTTTTCATTTTTTTGGTATTTCCTGTTTAATCCTCTAAGCCAGGGAATGCAGAGGTAGGCCTACTACTTTTGGAACGCTATTTATTCAGCAAATGGGACTTTTTTCCCCTCCCAGTTTGATACTACTTTATTGCTAACCAGTACAGGAATGAACCTCCCACATGATCCCCATCTGAATCTCCCTCTACAAACAAAATCCATGCTTGACCATAGCATTTCCCAGGGAAAAAACAAACAAACAATCTTAACAGGCTGCTGATGCAACTACTGCTTACTACACTGGATTCTCTTAGCAGTTGTTTCATGGCAAATTCAAGTTCCCCATGGCATGAACCATCTTTTTATTCCACATTTGAACAGTGCTTAGAACAGCAAAGTCTACAGATGCTAGGAATAACAGAACAATTAATCCATCCTCCCTCCCCCTGCACATCCTTTCCCCCACCCCCAGTGCTGTAACATGGAAATTGTTTCATTTTTAGCCTAAGGAAGTGAGGTTTATCCAATCATCCTGTGACAGCTTTACTTTGCCATTTCATTTATTCTTTACCTATTTGGCAGTCTCATGATACTTCAGAGACAGATTTCAAAGATATGAAACAACAGGACTCAAAGAGGCATCTTATTAGTGGAGACAGATAAGTACCTAAGGGCTGCAGCATGAGTTTAACTACAGTACCAGACACTAGAGAACCAACACAGAGAAGAAGCATGAGGGAACAACGAGAATTTCACTATTCAATTTCTCTAGTTCTCCTTCAGCTGCACCAACTTCCTTTGTAAAAGAATCTAAAGGAGACTATGCAAAGCCACGTTTCTGTCCTTTAACCCCTCTAATTAAACAATAACATACCAACTGTGGTACTAGGTTGTCTGGATCAGTACCCTGCTCCACAGAACAGGGAAGGAAAAGAGAAGGAAAATAAATCCTCTCCATTTTGTGCATATGAAGAAAAAGGAGTGGATTATGAACAGCTGTCAGAAACATATCCCATACCAGCAGTGCATCTATTTTGGCACAAGAGCATGAAGACCTAACAACAAGAAAGCAGGAAAGAGAGCACATTATGCTGTCATCTTTCAGTTGCTTATCCAAGTTTCACTTGCAGACGTCAGGATGAAAAGAAACAGTCAGGGAGCAGCAGCAGGAATGGGTGTTGCATTTACTTCAAAAGAGCTGCATGCAGGAAGAGTTTGCCAGTATCAATACAGTGCAAGCTGGCAGGACTGGAAAGTTACAAATTAAGTGTGCCTTCATCAGTGACCTACTATGAACAGACCTACTGAGCTGCTAAAATATTTTTAGTTCAACCAATTCCTGCCTTTTTTGGTTCCTCTTGCTCTTCCAGTTTATCCAGTCATGTGCACTTTTCCACTCCCTCTTACTGCCATGTAGTTTTTCAAGTTTGGCTCCAATTACCACTTGTTTCTGCTGCTGGAGTGCTCAGATTTACAGCACTCCTACAAACAGCTAACAGGGTGGCTCCATCTTGCACGTAGCAAGCTGTGTTTCAGCTGAAGAGAGATTTACAGAGCAGCACTTTTCTCCTCCCACCGTGCACACGGCCGTACTCACCAGCTGATACTCGCTCCGACGGCTGAAGGCTTCCTTGATTCCCGAATCCCTCCAGAGTGCACCCAGAGCAGGGACATAGAGCTGGAAGGTGGCAGGCTCGATGGGCATTCCAGCTTTGTTTTCAAAGGCCATCAGAAACATTCCATGCTTCTCATTCTCTGTGTACTGCCAAGGGATCCCCAGTTTGTCCCGTGCGTCAACCAGAACTCTGCAGCCCTAAAGAATGATTCAGATAAGAAAGTCAGTGATAAAAAGATTAAAGTGCAAAAGAATAAGGATTTGAAGGTAGTTAAAGGTTATTTTTTTGACACTGTTCTGGTGAGACTGAACTCAGGAGAGAATCATAAACATTGTTTATTGCAACATCTCCAACAGAAATAAGATAGAGCCTGCTACTGTAAGCAACTTAGCCACAAAATATTTCCCCAGGTGGAAAAAGTATTAGCGGCAACAGCTAATGGCAACAAGCAGTGCTACCAACAGATAATGAAAGTAAACATCAGTGAGAGTATGAAAAGTGTCTGGGAATTAAGGAAAGTGTCTGGGAACTAATGTGTGATCATCATAGCTGTAGTTTTAAAAGTAACACTGTGCCTGAAACCATATTCTTCCATCTTTTTCTTTGCATTTGGGTTTCTGACACCAAAAAGGACATCCCAGCTTTCTCAAGCATTAGGGAGATCAGAAGAACATTACAGGACTGAAGACATTGCATAGATTCCAAGCTACCAGGCTCAGGAAAGCAGATCCAGTTTTCCCTCTGAATCAGCTTACTTTTTGAACTTGCCACACATTTGCTAAGCAATGTGTGACAGATAGGTTTTGCTACTCTATACTGGAAAAGAAATCTGGAAGCAAAGCGATCTAGTTCTCCAATTCAGGATTACTGAGCTGATTCTTTTCACATTTTGCAGTTTTTACGGAAACCTAATTTCATACTCGTGGCAACAAGCCAAACACATGAGGTTAAAGAAATTTGAAACTTCAGTCTTGACTCTAACTTCACCTGCAGTAAATAGCTTCCAATGGTCAATATTTATTTCTCAATAATGAGCCCCATTTTAGTAATGGATAGATCTGCTAATGGTGACTCAGCATCTCAAATACCATCGAATTCACAAGTAAAATCTGTGGGTTATACTGGATTACTTTCTAATTATGTTGATATTTGGTTGTAGAGATATGAAAATAAATAAAAAAATCTCCAAAAGAAAATTCAGCTACTCACTCACATGAGCCTCCATATTACTGGACTGCTCTCTTTTTTTTTGCATACTTGAAGCTATCAAGACTGCATGTATGTTTTATTAACACTTGAACCTTTCTGCTCTCCAGTGCTTTAGCAGCACCACACAACAACAGCAGTAACTTCCCAACAGTAACCAAGATTAGAGAAGAAAGTGAGAAGCAACTTAGTGGAGTGTCACAGAAAAGGAACTCAAAGCCAAGTGTCGTGGTTGTCACTATCCAACAGTGCTTCTGAAGAGCAGCTTCCCAAAAATGTAAATATTTATGATTCTCCACTGATTGTTACTTCTTCTCATAAAGTAGAGAATATATCTCCACAATACCATGAAAAGACTAAAATCAAATATATTTACTAACTGCTGCTTTAAATTCCAGACATAACTATTTAGTAACTCTGTCATAGAGACCAAAAGCCAACTCTCATTCCTAGTTGCAGAGTTTATCCCTTTATTAACAGAAGTCTTTCGATGGTTATTTGAACAGCACTAACAAACAGAAGCATGAAAAACCCACTTATAAGGCTCTGTCTCTGAACTGCAGATGCCTCCATGACATCTCACAGCTTCAGACACTTTTGCAAACCACCCAATGCACACACCCCCATCTTGGCTGCAACTGAAAGACAGGGTCAGCTCCCCACTATGCCCAGTCAAGAACTTGGGAGATTTTTCCAGAGCACTATGATGACTGAGACCAGCAGGACACTGTTATTTCTAGGTGTTTCATGCCAGGTTTGTTTCTGCTCAGTGAGAATTGTTGTGTATGAAATGGTTAATCAGCACTGTGTGTGGGACAATGCTCACCATCTCCCCATGGGTCACCATCTCCCCAGCCACTTCCCCATGGGTCACCACCTCCCCTCGCTGCCCTGGGCCCTGCACAGAGCTCCCAGCCCACGCAGCTCTGACCTTTCTCCTGCCAAGATCTCCCCTGGCTGCTCAGCTCCAGCCCTGGGGCTGGATTAACCCTTCTCCACCCCACAGCCACTGCACAGCATCTCCCAGGAATGGCTGCAGGTCTGCACAATTCCTGCTTGGATAAAAGTGCACTGGGAGCTCAGTCCAAGTGCATTTCCCCACACTGCTGTCCTGACTTTCCCTGCTCCCACTGGAGACACAGAGGCTCTCAAGAGGCTGTTTGTTGTTAGGGAAAGTTTCATTATTTATGTGGAGAAAACCACAGAGCATTTTCAATCAAGGGCATACAGACTGCTCCAGTCCTGGAATAGTCACTTATCTGCTGGCTGCTGCTCAATGGAAATGCAGGTTTGACCCTCCCTGAGGCAGGAGAGGGAACTAAACTTAGGTCCCACAGACTCTGTGGGAGTGGATTAACCACTGTAAGGTCACCCATGGGGAGCAAGTGGCATCAGCACCTTCCTCTGACTGCTCCAGAGACAGAGATGTTGCCACCAAGTCACATGTAGGGTCCGACCTGGGACAACGCGGTTCAGTAGTACGACACCAGCACCAGCACTGACAGACACACACTACATGAAGAAAAAAAAATAGCATAGAAGCTAGCAGGAATGTCCTATGCACACCCACAGCACCTCTCAAAATTTTTAGAGCATATCTGCTTCAAGATGTGTCTCTAAAACACATCAGGAATAAAAGCCTTACATAATGAGAAGAACAGTCAATGCTTCTTCCTCCCAACCCTTAGCAGTTAAAAGTGTGACTCAGCAGAACCCCCAGTAAAGTGAATATAAACTTCATATTTCTCCATCTCTACAAAACAGTTCCATAAATGCTACAAACAGATGTCAGAAAAATGAGGAGAAGCAGAGGAATCACTAAATTTAGATCCTATATACAGCTATTCTCACATCTCAGACTTACTGGTAACGCTGTATTTTGCAATCTCACTGAGCATTAGATAATCCCTGCCTCATTAATCTACAGAGCAAGCTACCATAGGAAAGGTTTCCTCTCACTGGAAATACAGGCAAGACACTTTTCCTATCCTTTCCTGACAGCTTTTCTGATTTTTTACCAGATGAGAAAATGTCAATTCACTCTTTCATTCGCAAGGCTGAACACCATCAATTACCATTCTGTTTTCAAATCTGGACTATGGAAAAAAAAATGAAGCAACACCTTTACATGGGAAATAAACTTCTGAACACTTCAACTGATTTAAAGCTTTTGTGCTGCAGTTAAAGCAGGACCCAGAATAAGCACAGATGGAAAGAATTAAAATTCACAGATAGGGATAGTGTCAGGCATTAGAAAACAGAAAACCAGCAGCATAATGGAAGTACCAGCTAGGGAGGAAAAAATAGGAAATTCTGTGTTCCACTCCTTTCTTAATAATTTTTAATATATTCAAGTCACTGCATAAATCCCTGGCATGCACAAACCTGAATGGAATCAGGGCAGAAGAAGAAAAAGGTGTAACATGAGTGTGATGAGATCTACCTCATGAAGCACCATATCTTACACAGAAGAAAATGCTAAGTCTAGAAATCCACAGATTTGAAAAAAAAAAAAAAGACAACTAAGGCATAACACACAAGAAATGTACAGAAATTACAAACACTTGCAGAAAGGGAATAGACAAAGACTATTTTTCTCCTTCTCCTTGTTAGACAAACATGAGTTATCAAACAGTTCAAACTCAAAACCTACACACCCCCAGCCAGCCAAATGCATTTACACAGGATGTTGGCCAAAAGCATAAATGGACTCCAAAAGCCATGAAGAAGAATAGATGGAGGCAAAGTCCAGAGAGGACTATTCGATTACATTCCAGATGCAAATCCTGGCTCAAGAAGTTTCCGAAACCAAAGGCTGCCAATAACTGGAAGAGCACACCAAAGGATCACATTGCCTTGTGCTCGTAGCCCATTTTGGTTGTGGGTTGTTTTTTCATGTCACAGACAAAGGCCAAGCTCCTCAGCCTGACACAGCACAGCTGTTTGGAGCACGTTTGCTACTCACCAGCAGGAAGGTTTTATGAGCATTTACACAAATGCTCGTTACTAGTACTGACTCAAACACATTTTTTCTCCTTTACTTTTGAAAGCATCCTAGCTTTGAAAAAAATCCAGGTTCTCTTGTATTTAAATAATGATTAAATGAATTTGTGGGAATTATTAGAAAAGTTATCATGAGCTAATGTCACCTGAAGCCAGAGATGTTTGCCAATACAGGACAAGAGGTGCTGCAGTATTTAAAGAGCAGCGTAATTTAAGCACATCTTACATGTGTAGTTACACTGCTACATAAAACACAATGCTCACTTTTTAAATTATTCATATGCTCCAGTACTTGAAGGATTCATTATCCCTAAAACCTCACACCTTTCAGCAGATGGACCAACTTAGAGGCCAAGTGAACACCTCTCAGTTAAGCACCAAATGTAAAATTGGCAAAACAGGTTTGGGGAGCACTTGGTCATAGGCAAGGCCAGGCTCTTCTATGCACACACCAGCAGAAATCCTGATTCAGTGTTGCAAACCTGCTCAGTTTGTATACAAATAGAAGAGTCTCCTACAGCACATTTTCTCAAAATAATTTTAGGGAACTACTACTGGGTATGAGATCAGAGGCAACAGAGTAATTGTTACACATGAAATACTACAGCAGCTACCTTTTACACTTGTACCATTAATACAGTTTAAACTCACAGCAATGCCCAAAATCTCCAGTATCTACATATCAGTTATGGGCCTTATTGTCCTGAGAGAAGTGCTGATCACTGCTGAGCACTCCCTGAGGGACTCCAGGTCACAGCTAACAGGCACTGCTGTCTTCTCCTACAGCTGCAAACCAACAGGAACACTGCAGGCACAGGGAGAGTCCAACGTGTTTCCTACTGTGTGTTTTTCCTCATTGTTGCTGACAAGGAACTGGCAAAAGTCTGGGGATCTCATCCCACAGAGACAAATATGAATCTGAGCTGTTGCCAACAGGATTGCTCCCACCTCAGCCAGCAGATATTCCTTGGAGCCAGAGGACCAGTACAAGGTGATGCAGCCATAGGAACACAGGCACAGCTGCACAATTTTTAAAAATAAAGTTGTCAGTGTTAGCAAATATAATCATATGCACTGTTTGTAAATTGCTGTCTGGAACACTGCAGAGAATGTGACCTACTACAAACAGAGTGATACCAAGACAATCAGATTTTTACAGCACACTATCATAAAAGCATTAACAGAGTTTTTCTTTGATCTATGTCCTTTGGAGCATTACAGCCAAGCAGCAGTAGAGAACCCAATGTCATTCAGGATAAGGTTTCACATTACAGAACAGTCAAAAAACAAGGTACCACCCAAAGAGGCATCTTTCCTGGCAGTGGAGTTCCACTCTTTTCTGTTTGATAGGTTTGTCATTTGCCTGAGCCCACAATCCAGCGAGCAAACATCACCAAAACCTGGCCACTCATCAAGAGAGATTTCCAGTGGCTATTTAGTTTGCTGTGAGGCGAGACACAAGGGTAGTGGTGGGAGCAGCACCAGTTGGCCCAGTTAGACAAGGCAAAGGCTCCCCAGCTTTGCCTGTCCTTTCACCACTCACATATTCCAGTACCACCCAGGTGAGAGCAGGGTAAACAGCAAAGATGACCTACCTTCCAGCCCAACATACAAATAAAAAATGGAAACAAAGGGGAAGTGTTATTTACCTAGTCCACAGGAACACAAATATTAAAAAACATTTGGATTAGCCACCGAGTCTCTGGATTGGGAGCAGCAGTGATGTCTGCTTGTCTGGAAAGTCTGAAAAGAGTCCTTGTTTTTGACTGAACTCAGCAGAATGACGATAAATGCAGCAGAAGGAAAATACTCACTGCAAACTTTACTTGTAACTCGGCACAGGGTAGAGAGATGATGACCTCAGACATGACGAGTGGCACAGGACCTCACAAAAAGTTCCCAGTTAATGCTTTCAGACTTGTACTAGCAGCTTTCTCCTTGCCCTGAGACCATCCCACCAATATCAGCTCACAGTTAGTTCATGCTTTCAATACAGGAGACACAGCATCTGCAGTTCCAAACATAACCCTGCCATGCTGCCCTCATGCATTCAGTCAGTACCCAGCACATGTGCTCAGACAGTGATTTCAGTGCCAGGATGGGACCAGCTCCTGACCTCCACTAGGCTGAAAAATCCCAGGCAAGTGGTGGAAACTCATTTGGAAACTCTGCAGCCTCCAATTCCTTACAGCTTTTTCCTTGTTGGAATTTGCATTGAACTTAATTTTTCAGACAATGTAAACTAGAGCTTGCTCCGAAGTTTTCCTGTAAACATTTTTAAGAGGACAATTTGCTATTTTTTTGCCAATACTGTTTCCAAGCTAATTATAAAACTACATGTATAGTTAACCAAGTGAATATAATGTAAGCTCCCAAATTTAGTCACTCCAGTGACTAAACTTTTGTCTGGAAGACATCAAAGTATGTGCCTGCAGTCTCCAGGGACTAAGTCATGTTCTGCAATACTAATGACTACATCACAAGAGCATTGTGAGCTCCATTTTGGAATAACTATGAATATTTATAATTTACTACTGACCATTACTCCTCTTCCAGTATCTGCCATGATGAAGAGATTGCTGTCTCCCAGCCCAACTAAGAGACACCCCAAATGCAAAGGGACCACCAGGGTTGATGGAATTTACATTTAAGACATAGAAAATACATCAACTGGAAGTCAGTAAGAGATCCATTGATGAAATGAACCTGGAACAACAAGATCAACAAGACTCATCAGGGTTTTTTGTCTCTTCTACATAAACCAGTGAATATTATTTTTCTTAATAAAATAAGCTCAGAGCAAAGATAATCAGAATTTAAAAACTGTTCTAGTACAGAACTTTAGCACTTCTATATTAAATTTAAAAGGAAAGATTCTAATTAACCACAGTTCCTAAACTCTCCTTGTCATTCCTCTGAAAGAAGCTGTTCCAGCAGAAAGGAGATTGACACTGTCCTGAGACCAACTACTCAAACAGCTGGATCCCAGCTCTGAAGCAACAGATGGAGTGTGGCCATCATCACCTCCTAATGGGTTTCCAAACTCATTTGCATGTAAACCCAGGGAAGTGAGGAGTCAAGACAATTTAAAGAGTAACTGGAGTTTACCAGATGTATTCCCCCTGGGTTTGTAGGCATTGGAAGAAATATGCTTACATTATAAATGAGTAGTAACTTGGTCACTTGCAAGTGTAGCCCCCACACAAACTGAGGAATAATCTGTTTCCACATCCCAGAGTTTGTACTTGGTTGAAACTTGAAAGTTGCAACAGTTTTCTTGGTTTGTTTGTTGATGACAGGAGGTACAACCCACTTACTTCAGCCACCATAAATAGAATTTAGGTACATTCAAGGTACACAGAGTCCCAGCAACAGTCCAGGTTTGGTATTAATTGCAGAAGTCTAAAGTTCTTAAAGCTGCCTTCAGCACAAGCCACTTATTTTGCTTTACTGCCACTCATATTCCTGCTATCAAGGAGAAACGCTCTCAGGTATCCCCTCATGTATTGNTTACTTCAGCCACCATAAATAGAATTTAGGTACATTCAAGGTACACAGAGTCCCAGCAACAGTCCAGGTTTGGTATTAATTGCAGAAGTCTAAAGTTCTTAAAGCTGCCTTCAGCACAAGCCACTTATTTTGCTTTACTGCCACTCATATTCCTGCTATCAAGGAGAAACGCTCTCAGGTATCCCCTCACGTATTGCAGCTGCACTCAAAAGTCCCAAAGGACTGCTCCTCAAAGATTTTACATGTTCAGAATCTTTCCTTGTTTTTTCCCCACTCAGAGCTCACAAACGAAATTACACATAATTTCCTCTGTAGTCCTTCCCTCTGCAATTCCAGGCTTTTCAATTTCTCAGTCAATCATTACACTTCAGGCCACAAACAACAAGAAAACACTCATGGATATACTGAAACTTTGAGCTGGTCTTTCTGCTCTCAACAGGAAAAGTAACATTACCAAAAGAGCTCAACAGATTATACTTCAGGCTTCTAAAAGCTGAACTTTTTCTCTCTTCAGATTGAAATCTCCTCAACAAGCTGGTGCAAGTACCACTCTGGCGCTTGTAGATTGCTGTAATTATTTTCTTATGCAACTAAACTGGGTTTTTTTAAGCAGCATGATATTCACATACTTGAAACAAAAAAACATTTAGACAAGGAACATCAGAGTTGTGACTCGTTGAGTGTCTGAGCTCTTTAACTTTTATCAAAGGAAGCAAATAGAATAGCAAGGCCAACCCATCTGTTTTGGATGGAAGGTATCAAGATTCCCGTAGCTACAGTTGAAAAACATCAAAATACTCTGTAATACTACCACACATTGCTTAGATTTGAGACCTAAGGTACGTGAAAGTTTTCCAAGTTTCTCTGCATAGCCAGGAGTCACCTTAAAATTCAGGCCCCAGCAGTCAGACAGCCCTGTCCTGTGCACTTTCCTTTTCCAGGTGGGTGTGCTGAAGTCCTGAAGCCTGTGTACTCATACCAGAACATTAACACTACTGCTTTTCACTTCAATCACCAAAAAGTTCCAAAAAGTTACTTTGAAACTTAGCCTCGATTAACAAGCAAAACCCGAGTTAACCGATGACTATTTACCTAAAACCAAAGCAAAACTCCTGTATTTGAATACCATCCCACAAATGCTAGAAAAAGCTAGCAAGGCCCTGAACCATCACCTGTACTAAATGGAAAAGTAAATTCTGTATCATAGGTTTATTTTGCTTCAGCATTTTGTTTCTGACTAGGGTTTCCACAAAATGGGACATGAGAACCAGGGAGAACAGGGTAAGCAAAGAACTCAGCATTAAGAAGATATCAGAAAAGCAAGAAGGTGAAAACTCAAAGTGGAAGCTGACACTAATGGCAATTCATACATAGCACTTATTTTCAAAGAGGTTTCACATTGTGTTCTCTGAAGCAGTTTCTTCATTCTCCATAAGCTGTACAGTTGCCTAAACACTACTGCAATAAGCATGTCAGAAATATCCAGCACTGTTACAAGAGTAGGAATGCTCCTTCCGCAGACAGAAGTTTAGTCATGGCTGGAAAATGAAAATTGACCATTTAATCCCGGAGATTTACACTGCATTTCTAACTCAGATCTCAGTGCTGCAGAAGCTTAGCAGGACCATTGTCTGACCACGCTGAGGACTGTGTGGAAAAATGGGCTAAGGTTGCTGCAGCTGTACTTGACAGTGTCACACAGATTTAAATGCTATTTGATAGGATCATTTCCACTTCACATTGTCCACATATAGTACTAAAAACTCATCTGAGATCTTTTATTGTCAGTTAAACACATGGTGATCTTGGCTTCATTAAGTCTTAGCGGGTGATCACTGAACTTCCTGAAAAAGTGAAAAGAGCCTGTAGTCTAAACACTGTTATAGAAAGAGCAGCAATCACGTGCACTTGACAATTTACATTGTCAAAGAAGCTAAATAAGTTTACTTTAAACACTGGATGTTTATTCACAGAACAAAGTTTAATGCAAGAGAGTATTACACAATTACCTAAAATAAAAGCTCTGACAATCACTCTGTTTTGAAAGCCATTATTCTGTCTTGGTATTTGATTTCTTCCTGATGATTATCGCAGAATATCAAGGTGTTATCAGGTTTCTCTCTGATGAGCAAAAATGCAAACAAAACATCCACTGCCTTCCCACCAGAAAACTCTTCTAGCTGTCTTTGTTTGCTTTTCCTCCTTCTGCCTACTTTTTCCATAGTGACTATTCCCAAGCCATTCCCCAAAAACTTATGGGGGGAGTATAAGTTGTATTCTTGCATGCAAGAGCCACCTGTACTATCTGGAGAAGCAAGGGAAGGAAGAGTCTGACACATACCTAAAGGAGAACCCTAACCTAACCTTAACACTCCCAAATCACCACCTGCAAGGCCAAAAGGCTGATCAATCTGCTGAACCACACTAACACACTTTAAAGCTACCTCCAAATTTTATTTTCAGGATTAGAAGAGTTTAAAAGGTTCAGCTGACATAGTCCAAGAAGAGCTGTTAACTACCAGAACACCTGACTGCTATCTTGAGGACCAGGATTCTACTTTGAATACTGCAAATCTAACCAGAGCCATCCAGCAAACAAGTGTTTCAAGTGTGACTCTGCCTCCCCTACTCCAAGAAGGAGACACTTTCCTTTCCAAAGCACACCAAGTTCTACTGCTGAAAGCTCTACACCTTCTGCATACATAAAATATTACATCATTTTACCATAACTGCTACTGCTTAGACAACTTAAAGAGGAAGGAGTCTCAGATTTTTTCCATCTTCACAAACTGCTTCCCTAAAAGCTTCTGCTACTACTTCAAATTAGTAGCAGTAAAAAAAATAAATCACTGACAGGATCACAATAAGCATTAAGAGCTAAAATAAGACTCCTTATTTCTAGGCACATAGATTTAAAAAATCGTAACACTTTCTTTGCTCACAGAACTACAATCACAGAGAAGCTTCTGAATTTCAACTTTCTTGCAGTTAATGGGCTCCAGCCTGAAAAGGGACAAAAAAATGAAAAGAAAATTAGACAACCATTTTCCTCATCATTAACAGAAGTGAAAGCCCTTTATGGAATAGCAGCATTCTTAAAAACAAGAGTCATTGTATGCGTGCACTTATTAAGTGCACATAAAGCTTCTATTTAAACACAAATCTGGAAACTCAAAAGTAACTCGTTATCTTTAACTTGCACAGTTCCCTTTCCTTTAACTTTCTATGAAATCTCACAGAGCCTCAAAAATCCATGCCCACAAAAGAATGGAGATGGTCCTGCAGAAAAATATAGGCAGGAAAGCAGCATTTCTTTTAGGGAAAGATTATGAAGACGAAGAGAGAAACACTCCTGAGTGAGCTTTTTATGTATCTTCAGGTATTTTTTGAAATGTGAACACTTCTACCTGCACAGGGCATCAACGCTTGTATCCCTGAAAGGGACAGTATTTTTCAAGGCTGGTTTTCCCTAGTTAGAGAAATACTGGTCTGTAGACCAGGGGCTCTACCAGAAGCTTTTATAGTCTCCACTCAATAGAGACACACACTGCCAGCACTATAAAACCCGCACACACACTGAACTAAAACTTTCCTGCAAAGGCATCAAACCAAAGTTCTTTCCATTTCAGCTCCAGGTTTGATAAGACCCCACACTGCCCAACTCTGTGGGCCTATAGTCCCCTCATTTCTAAAGATGCACCAAGTAACAACCACTTGCAGCCATAACATCTGTATGAGGACCCCTTTCTTGTCCCATCTCGAGGTGCACAGACTGGGGATACTTCGCAAAAGCAGAGGAATTCTTCCTCATTTCTTCAAATCTTGAAGTTTCTCCAATTCCGACTTCGAGGATGCTCTCATAATGTTTTTTCCAGAAGGCAGGCCACACCTATATCCTCTTTCCTCTGCGTTCTCCACAAAGCTTTCCTCAATCCCCTTTGCAGGGAAATTTCCTTTGAGCCTTTTTCACGCAAGCCTTCAGCGGGGTAACGGCGGAACCCGCATTCCCCGGGTCCCTCACGGCACAAAGGTCCCCGCCCTCCCAAACACCTGCACCGAGAGCCCTTCCCGTGAGGAGCGAGCACCGAGAGCCGCGGCGGGGCAGCCGGGGGGCGCAGCCGCCGCCCCGGCACAGCTCTCGCATCCTTTTCCGACGGCGGCTCCGGGCACGGCCCAAGCTCCCGGCGCTGTGGGATGTGCCGGCGCCGGCCTCCATCCCCCCCCTCCGCCGCCCCTCACCTTGAGGATGTTCTCGTAGATGGTGGCCCGGAACTCCAGCAGCGCCTTCTGGTCGAACTCGCGCCCGTGGATGATCCGCATCTGCTTGAGGAAGGTGGACTTGCCGCTCTCGCCGGCGCCGAGCAGCAGGATCTTGACGAGGCGGCGCACGGCGCGCCGCTCCCGGGCCAGCATCGCGTCGATCTCCCGGCTGCGCCGCCGCGCCTCCCGCTCGGCATCGCGGCTCCGCTCCTTGCCGTCCCTCCGCGGCTGCTCCCC
>VZTT01067844.1:6147-19712 GCA_013400855.1 Buphagus erythrorhynchus
TTGTAAAACACAGCAAAAGGAGTGAATTTTGTTGCAAAACACAGCAAAAAGAGTGAATTTTGTTGTAAAACAGAGCAAAAGGAGTGAATTTTGTTGCAGAATTGATTCTGGCAAATTCTGAGGCCCTGGCACAGAATTCCTAGAGAAGCTGAAATTTCCTTTCTCCAAAAGGAAAAGTTGGAGCACCCTGGGATAATCAGAGGTGTCAGGACTGGAATTTAAGGACCCTTCCCACCCAAACCGTGCTGAAATTCAATAATTTTATTCATTTTTTCATTCTCTAACCCATTTTAAACCATTTTTCTGCTGGTTTCCTTCTATCCCCTTTTGGATTGTGGTTCCAAAATCTCATCCTGAGGTTTTGGAAGCCTCAGTTTTTATCCCCCAGGCTTTTCCTCTCCAAATGGAATCACTCCAGCTTTTTCCTGCAGTGTCCTTCTCCAAGTGCTGGCCTTCCTTCCTTCGATTTTGCTGCTTCATTCCTGGGATAATTTGAATTCCCTTCCCCTCTCCCTTTTTTTTTTTTTCCTAGCCTTGTCCTTGTCCAGGGCACATCACCCGGGGTGTGGACATTTTATTTATTAATAAAACCCCACTTTTCCCAGATAATGGCCAACATTCTGCTCGTTTTTTTTCAGCCTTTTTGTTGCACGTTAAACCCCTGCTTTCAGAGAACTGTCAGAAACATAATTTTTACTTAAATCCCATTTGCTGGAAGCAGAGGAATAATTCCAGCCTGAGCCAGAACAATCCTGGTGCAATTATCCTGATTTTTGTGCCACTGAGAGGGGAACTGAGGAGGGCTGAGCTTTTCTTCTCTGCCCTCTGTGGTGCAAAAACTCGAGTTAAAAGCAGAAATTACCTGGCACAAAATGCTGCAGTTCACACCAAAGCCATTCTTAGGCTTAGCACGGGGTGCGTGGGTGTGTTTAACACTCCCTTTTGCCAATAAAATCAGCATTTGAGGTGGTAATTCCAGGCTGGGGATGGATTATGGGTCACTTCTGAGTAAAGGTGAATGCTGTGAGGAAAACAAAGCTTCATCAAGATTAAATTCTCCCACTTCAGACATCTGAGCAGCAAAAAAAATAAAAAAAAGACTGAAAATCCACAGCTTTTCCTAAATTTATTCCCATTTCTTTTGTTGACTTAGATTGCACTTTAATATATACTTAAGAAGAGGGATTTTTTTTTATTATTATTTGGCTTTTTAGACGTTATTTAATGACTCAGTTGTTGTGGAGCACTCAGATGCTGGCTGAAAGCTGTTAAATGTTGCATTGTGGCATTTTCTGGGAGCATTCCTCTGGTCTCCAAGCCCCCTCCCTGGTTGCTGTGAACATAAAATTATGTAGAAACAGAATCAGGGTGATTCATTTTGTGTACTGGAGGGAAGGCCTTGTAAATCTCTGGTTTCTAGAACCTCTTTTTCACAGCAGTTCCTGATTTAAAAAAAAAAAAACCACCAAGAAAAATTCAGCTGGTTTGTGCAATAAAACAAAGAGTGGAGGTGAAGCAAAAATGGGAATTATTGTAGCTGTTGTCTTGCTATCAGTAAATTCAGTGAAATTCTCTTCCAATGCTGCTGTTGCTTAAAAACTTATTTATTATTTCTTGAAAAATAAAGTTAAATTGCCTTTTTGAGACTTTAAGCTGATGTGATTCCTTCATAATTATATAAAAGTCACATCATCAGGTTAGAGAATCAGCAAAATCAGGGAATCCCAGGATGGTTTGGGATAAAGGAGACATGAAAGCTCCTCCAGTTCCAACCTGGACACCTCCCACTATCCCAGGTTGCTCCAGCCTGGCCTTGGACACTTCCAGGGATGGGGCAGCCACAAATTCTCTGGGAATTCTCTTCCACAGCCTCCCCACCTTCCCAGGGAAGGATTTTTTCCCCCTTTAAATTTCCCTTCTTTCAGCTTTGAACATGGAATATTCCATCGGGGTCCCTCAGTGCGCTCCAACCCCTGCTGGAATCAGCTCCTGCTCCTTGATTCACTCCTGGGAAAGATAATTCCTTCAGCTTTGTGCTTTAATCCAGGAGGATTGGAGGGACTGCTCTTGCATCCAGGGCCTTGGAGCATTGTTTTATTCCCAAATATCCCTGGAGGATCTTGGTGCTTTCAGCAGAGGACAAACACCAATCCAACAGAGACCGAAATGAGAATTATTTTGCCTCTGCCGCAAAAAAAAATTTTGCCTCTGCTGTTCTAAAAGCAGCAATAAAGGAATGGTGACTCCACCAGTGTGATGTGAGTCCCAGTGATGGTGTCCAGGGCAGGCCTCCCACAGCTCCTGTGGGATTTTTGGGATGAGCTGTCCAGAGCTGGGAGCTGTCCAGGGATTCTCATTTCCTGACTGTGGAGGGTCACTCCTCCTTCCCTGTGGTGCTGTCACACCCAGGGTGCTCTGAGGTGTCTGTGACATTTTCTGGAGCCTGCTGACAGGCTGCTTTTGGCCAGTGTCCATCAGGAATAGCTGTTTTTAGCAGTGCTGGTAAAACTTTCCTCCCAAATATTCCTGGGGATGCTGCAGTGTCAGGACGGCTCTGCTCCCACGGCTCCGTGTGTTCCATAAATCCATAAATCCTGAGCTGGTGGAGAAGTCAAATTACCCCTGTCCCCCCCAGGGACCTGCCCTTGTTTTCCCATCTCTTTGGGTTATTATTGCTCCAAAGAATTATCTTCTGTCTCTTTTCCATTTAATATTCCTTGAAGGATTTGCTGAGGCGTGGGAGCAGCAAGCAGTGGGGTTTATCTGCCTTAATTCAGTTTTTGTGGGCAAACATTTTGGTCAGAAAACGTGGAATTTGGTGGCCTGTTGGAGCCTGTGGCCATTCAGCAACGGCTTTTGTCATCACTGATGAAGAAAAGCAGTTTAATTTGATGATTGCCAAGCTTTTTGAATTAAATTAGCTGTCACCACTTCTTTTTCCTCACCCTGATTTTTATGGCACCCCACAAATGATGATGGGGATCAAAGAGACTTTAAAGGACAGGAGCCAGACATGGCTGGGGGCTGAATCTGAGTTTTCTTTTGGGATTAAACTGAAGGTCAAAGGCTCTAAAAAGGAGCTGATGCAGTCACCATATGGCCAGGGAGATAATGGCTCTTCCTTTGCACTCCATTCCTATTTTCCCTGTGAAAAAAGAGCAGCAGTTGGGACTCAGGGCTGCAGCTGGGTTGGCCAGGAGATGGAAGAGGGGGAAATGGAGGAATTGGGTTATCCTGAAGTTGGTTTGGGGTTTGCAGGGTGAGGGAAGATCAGTGGAGCCATGTCCACTTGTGTGCTGTTCCCACCAGGAAATCAGGACATTGATATAAATAAAACCCCTGTTTTTTGAATATTTAGAAGTTAATTTGCCATAGAATATCCAACTATATCAGATGTGAGGACATCTAATTTCAGATTTAGTGGTTTCTTGGCTGTTCTGGTGCTCACAGAGGACAATTTCACTGACCTGCCATAGAGCTGCAAGGTCTGTGTGCCCTTGCCAGCCCTATTTTTATCACCTTTGGAGTCTTAGTCTATTTTTCCACCTTTTTTTGAATTAGGAAAGAACCAGAGTGTGTTTAAAATGGCATCAACAGAAGGCATAGCTATATTTATTCCCAGCCTAATCACAGCATCTGGGATAAGAGGAATTTTTCCAGCAGAGGTAGGTCAGGTATGAAGTGGCTCATTTAGTGGTGTTTCTTTCCTAATAATCACCAGAGGTGGGGAGAATTTAGAGTGGGAAATCCTCAACTTAATTCCACCTTTATTCCTCTTCTTTTTCTGCCTGCCCTGTTCACTAAATCCCAAATTTCACACTTCTCCTTGGCTCTCTATTCCTCAGTCCTGCCTCCCAGACTCCTGGAAGCACAGGCACATAAAGCTAATGGAAAAGTTGGTTTTGATCAGCTGCTGTTTTGTGAGCACCCTGATCTTAGGCACTAATTTGCAGCAAGGATTAATTTTCTCGTTAGCATGTACGATTGTGATCCCCTCAGAACAATGGAGCTGTGCAGGATCACAGGGATGTGAGCAGTGCTCCAGCTGATTAGAGCCTTCAATTCCATTAATTTTATATTCTCTCATCTCCAGCTGGAGGTTCTTACCTTGGAAACAGCCACGTGAAGCTTTTTTTAGGTTTGTTTTATTGTTAAAGCAAAGCTGGAGTCGTGGGGATGATTCCACCGAGCCGAGGAATTCCTGATCATGTCCTTGGGAATTCCTGCTCTAGGAATACCTGGGGGCTCGACTGTTTGAAATGCAGCAGCCTCTGGTTCAGGCTTGATCTGCAAAGTGTCATGCAAAGGTGAAATCCTTAGTGGGAAAGAACAATCTGGGAAGAACCAGAGCTGTTACATCCCCCAGCAGGTTTCGTACAAAAATGAGCGTGATCTGACAATTTTGTAAAACGAGGTTTCTGAGGGAGCAAAGCCTTGGATGGGCTCGTGTTAGAGCCATCAGCTGGATCCTTTTCACAGGAAAATGCAGTGCACTCCGAGCTAATCTGAGTGAATATTGCAAATTCCGTGAATAGTGAATAATTTTGATTGTCTGCACAGGAAGAGCGGCCGCGGGAGGTGAAAAAATTTGCATTCAGATAAAACATGGAGCTCAGTGTTTGATGGAACTGGAGCTGGGAAGGAGCTTTGGCTGGGAATCTTTGGAAGAAGTTAATCCAAATAAAAGTAATGTCCAGGAGTAAATTTTGGAATTTTTGGGCTGTGATCTTTGTTTGGGGGATATGTTAATTCAGAAAGTTGACAGGACACAGGGAATGGCTTTCCACTGCCAAAGGGCTGGGTTGAGTGGGATAATGGGAAGAAATTCCTCCCTGTGAGGGTGGTGAGGCCCTGGAATGGAATTCCTAGAGAACTTGTGGCTGCCCCATCCCTGGAAGTGTCCAAGGCCAGGTTGGAGCAACCTGGGATAGTGAGAGGTGTCCCTGTCTGGCATTTCCAGGTGGGATGGATCCTTCCTGGATGGAGCAGCCTCTGAACATTAAAAATAATGTTCCTTCCTATCCCTGCACTCCAAGAAACCAGGGAAAGGCATCCCAGGGCTGAGCTTCACAGGGCAGCCTGAAAGAACCAGCATCAAAAAGAGATTTTTTTTTTTTTTTTTTCTAAAATGAACACAAAGCACTCAAGGGGTCAAACTCCTGCCTGGAGATCACCAGTGCCCAAATATCAAAGCCAAATCACAGGTGTGAGAAACACTGAATTTTTTTTTCCCCTGCCTAACATGTCCCCCAAGGAATAATTTAAGAAATAGTGATTTTTAGTCTTTTATGTTTGTTAATAAGAACAAGATGCCACATGAGTATTTTTAAAATGCTGGCTATGGCAGTGAGAGGAAAAAGGAAGAGAATAAAGGTTTTGAGGTTTTGTTAAAATGACAAACCAGTGCTTGCACACTGGAGATGAACTCTGTCACCACATTTACATTTGTTCAAATCCAAGATTAATTCTGAACAACGGAAATGGGAGAACCAAAGTTAAGCCTTAATGGCTTAGTGCAAACATAGGGGAAGGGGAAAAAAAAAAAAAAAGACTTTTATGTAAAGATTCAGTTGAAAGTCAATGCTGCACATCTTAATCAAGATGTATTCACAGGGGGATATTTTCAGGGTCAGGGAGGCAGATGGCTCTGCCTTGTGGCTCATTCTGCAGCAGCTGGTGGAGCCTTAAGGAGGAATTATTAGGGAAGGTGGAACACACACAGATTTATTTGGAATAGTTAAATAACAAAGCTCTGCACAGTCAGTTGTAGCTTGGCAAATTTAGATGCCAGAGAACGTCGTGCTGCTGGAGCATTTTGGGGATATTTGGTTTGCCTTTTACCACTCTCACCCCTATTACGAGGTCACAGCTATTTCTTCCCATCTTTGTGTGATTTTTGTGCAGAAAATAGGCAGTAAATAATATCTGGCTGCTTAAGAGCAGGGTGGATTGGCTGGGATGTGCTTTTTTTGTGCTGGAAATTGGCTTTTCCCTGCTTTTTCTGCGTGATGGTGGTTCCAGTTAGAGGGTGGCTGGATCCAGAGAAAAAACCACACCAGAGTGAGAGGACAAGGAATAAACCTGGAATAACTTCAGCACCAAGGAGCAGCTGGCAGAAATATTTGTCTTGCTGCACCTTCCTTCTTTGTTTTGGGAGACATTGGTGAGTTTAGAGGAAGTTCAGAGGGTTTTTTATGGATTTGGGACACATTCCATTATCCCAGGTTGCTCCAACCCTTCCTTGGACACTTCCAGGGGCAGCCACAGCTTTCTCTGGGAATTCCAGCCCTTGGAGCATTTCTGTGACCCCCTCTGGAGCTGCTCCAGCAATTCCATGTCCTCTTTATTCTGGCAGCACCAGAACCATGCTCAGTACAGGGACATATTTCTGATATTTTCCAAATTTATCCATTTTCTCCCCGAACTCCTGACGTTCAGAAGAACATCCACACAAATCACAATTTGCTGTTGTTTCTTTACTTTGTTTTGGTTTTTTTGGTTTTTTTTAATCTTCAATAAACCACCTGCTGCTTTTACATTCCCTGCTTTCCATGCTGAAGACACAACAAGTTTTCCTTGCTCTGTGCCATTAGTGGTTTTATAGGGCTCGTCCTCCCGCTGTCTCTTTTACGAGGTGCAATAATCAAAACGTGCCATATTTATGTTTTTATGGAGCAGCTATTTCTGGTTTTTTTATGGAGTGGATGGATGAGATGCAGTGCTCCTAGACTGACAGGTGAAACACCTCCAGAGCCCTTCAGTGGAGGGGATTATTCAGCATTAAATTCTCCTGTCAGATTTGGGAATCCCTTCTTCCCAGTTCCTCTGGGATCTCCTGTCAATCAATCTGATGCAATTAACTGGATGTAGACCCAACACGAAGTTGGATGCTCAACCCTTCAAGTTTTCTCTCATTCTAGTTTCTTTTTGAGACTTCACAAAGTCCTGGCGTGGTGTTTTTTTTAACAACACCTTTCCTATTTTCTTCCCGTTTCCCATTTCCCCGTGATTTTGGCCGGGGATCCCAGGCAGCTCCTGCCGTGTCCCTTGGAGCTGTTCCCATGGTCACCCCCTCTTGATGGGGGGACAAAGGTTGGCATCTGGGTCCTCCCGAGCCAAATCCTGCCCTTTGCCTCCCTCCCCTTTTCACACCCCTCGCTGAGCTTGGCCTCCTGCTCCATCCCAGGCTGGGGTTCCCATGGAAACAGGGAAGGAAATTTGAAAAGAGAAGCACAAAGGGGCTGCTTGATTTGAATTTGAACAAGGGGGGGAAGGCTCCTTGCAGTTCATCTTCGTGTGGCGTGCAAACCCCGGAATTCATCTTCGGAAAGTTGCTTTCAATTTGTAAACTTGTTTATATTCCCTGTTTCTTGATTTGTAGGACAAAAGTCGTCATGCCCGTGGTGCTGAGCAGGGAGAAACATCTTTCTTTATAAATTCAGGGAGACAGCTCTGCCAGCCACTCGTTTTCTTCTCCCTACTCACAGCTAAGAGCATCACTCACGTTTGTAACATTTCTCCCTGAAAACTCACATGAATTACATATTTCCCACTCCATAAGGACTCGGTCATATTGTCAATTATCTGCATCCTGTCTTTGTGGGGGAGTTGGGTGAACTGTGTGTCCTTGAGAATTAGCAGAGCCAGTGCTGGATCCCTGCTCCTGAGAATTCATTTTCCCTCCTTATTCTACATTTTAACCCTCACGGTGCAGGTGCAACACGGAGATGTAGCTGCAGAGGATAATGAGGTTCTAAAGTCTGACCTTGGATTTCAGGTTTGCTGCTTGTTGTCAGTAATGAAGGGAAAAAAAGAAAAAAAAAAGGCAAGGAAACAAAAATATCGTGGGATGAGACATTTTGTCTGCAAATGTGTTAATTTATAAGGTTTGATATAAATGCATTAAAGGACAGGGAAGTCACTTTGCCTCCAGGTTTTCCTCCGTGGCTTTTTGAATGACAGATTATCCAGTTCTTCCAGAAAAGGTCTTTACCTCACATCCAAAAAAAAATGGAATTATTTGGGAATTTATCCTCCAAATCTTGTGGCTAAAACACCAACCCTGCAGATTTTCTTTCCTCTTCCTTTGCAAATCATTCCTCATGCGAGAAACGAGGTTTAGTTTCTTGGTGGATTTTAAAAGGATTAATAAAAGGTAATAAGAAACAAATAATAAAGTAAAAGGTTATAATGGCCAGGTGCTTGGCATTTAGCTGAGAGCAAATTTGTTGTTTTGGAGACACTTCCTAAATTTATCAGCTTGTTGCATATCCATAGACTTATCATATATTTTTTAACTTTTTTATAAACTATTTTTTATATTTTAGGAATTGTTTTACATGGTTACTTTTGAAGTCTGCTTTTTTAGAGTGTGTGTGTTTTTTGGCTGTGGTTTTAATTTTTTTTTTTTATTAGTCTTAATTTGGGCTGTGGTTTTTAACTTTTACAGATAGTTGGTAATTGGTATATTAGTAGTAGGTGTCTTTACAGGGTATTACTCAATTAAGCAGGCAGTTTACTTACTACAAAGACATTTTATTAGTTTATGTTATTCTTAAACTATATCTTAAAAACCATTTTAACACCACACATATAGTATCCACCCTAATATTTGCAAAAAGCCAATGCCATGATACTTATTTATAACACTCACAGTAACTCCATTAAATGGCATCACAAAAAAGACAGCACAGCTCTCCAGATCCACGGGCTGCTTTTTCCTTCCCCTGGCACCACGGGAGGCAAAGGCTGCTTTTGTCTGAGAACTGGGAACTTTTAAAATTTAGCTTTTGCCTCCCCTCCCACTTGGCAGTGGCTGCCTTGAAGGTTCCAGGGTCATGGAGGGGACTCAGGAGAGCTGGAGCCAGGATCTGTGGCTTTGGGATGGGAGCTGATCCATCAGGAAGGAGCAGTGGCATGGATGAAAAGCCAATATTTTTGATCTCTGGCTGTCACTGCTCATCCTTGAGCTGGGAGTCAGTGGGAGCTGGGATTGAGGGAAGAGCTGAGCTTGTTAAGGAATGCACAGAACACTCCTCTGCAATCTGCTGCCTGTTAAAAATACAAATTATGGTATTGGTTCTTCACAAATATGAGGGTAAATACTGTATGTGTGGTGTTAAAATGGCTTTTAAGATACAGTTTAAGAATAACTTAAACTAATAAAATTTCTTTGTAGTGAGCTACCTACTTAATTAGATAACACCCAATAAAAACACCTACTACTAATATACCAGTTACCAACCGTCTGTAAAAATTATAAACCACAACCCAAATCAAAACTAATAAAAAAAAAAATAAAACCACAGCCAAAAAACACACATACTCTAAAAAAAGCAGACTCCAAAAGTAACCATGTAAAACAATTCCTAAAATATAAAAAAAAAATAGTTTATAAAAAAAAGTTTAAAATATATGATAAGTCTATAACTAAGCAAGAAGCTAATAAATTTAGGAAGTGTCTCCAAAACAAGTGTGCTCTTAGTTAAATGCCAGGCACCCAGCTGTTACAGCCTTTTGCTTTACTATTTGTCTCTTACTGTCTTTTATTAAACTTTTTTAAATCTGTCAAAAAAAATAAACCTTGTTTTTCACACTGCCCCATCCTGCTGCTTCCAGCTCTTTTGCCTTCCCTACCTGTTATGGGTTGGTTGCACCACTTAATTAGTGGCTTGTCCTTATTTCTTTTTTTTTGCTTTTACTCAGAGTTAGGATAAAAAACACACAGGAGATGAATTTTGTTGTGTTTGGGCACAGTTGTTTATTAAATTTTATTTAAAGTACAAAGAGTTCTGCACCAATTCTAGCTAAAAGTCAGCAAAATGGAGACAAATTCAGCTAGTTACAAGATATTTTAAAGCTAAATAGTCTAATAAAGAGCTAACATCTATATTATTTATACTTTTGACTTCATAACCAAACAGTTGTGTCCTGTAGTGTAGTATTAACTATTTAACCAAAAACTATTGCCTGAAATCATGAAGAATAAGGAAAAAGAAGAAAGAGACAGCACTCAAGAACCTCTTTCTTGTCTCATACCTGTTTACTGATTTAAAAGGCTTTGAAGGAATTCTTCCACAGCATCCACAGATACTTGCTTTCTTTATTCTGTTTAACTGGGAAAGAATTTGGAATTATCCTCTGCAAAATTTTATTTATTTGTTTCCCACATCTGTGTCCCCTCTCTCTTATTGATCCTGTTATTGTTTGGCCTTGTCCTACTTGTGAGTGTTCCAGAGATTTTCCCCAAAACTCTGTGTGTGATGCAGAAGAGAGCTTGGCAACAAACTCCTGGCCTCAACAGGGAGAAAATCCAGTTCTTTTGAGGGCAAAATGTCCTTTAATCTATTTTGAGAGCACTAAAAAACCCTTTTAGGGTGCCGCAGAAACAAATAAGAGGAGGCACTGTGGGAATTCCTGTCAAATATTTATCTGGTGAATTATTAACTGAAAAAAAAAAATCAAGTCAGGGGCTTGGGTTTGTCCTCAGTTTGGTGGTTTTGGTGAGGATTTCGGGATTGAGGTGGGTAACAGCTGTCTGGCCAGTGGGAAAGTGGGATACAATTGCAATTATTTTTAATTCTTTCCTTCTGTCCTCCCCTGTAGCGTTCAGCTGTGACCTCATTAACTCAGCACTGAATGGAAGGGAGAGTGTTGCCTGATGAATCTTAAATTTTAATTTACAGCTGCTGCCTTCACGTGTTTTTTAGAAATGGTTGATAGTTTAAAAATGCTTAAAATTGAAGTTGACCGCTAATTATCTTAATTCCTCTATTTAGAAGCGTAAATTAATTTTCATTTAATCCGTTGGAATAAATTAAGATATTCTCAGTCTTAGCTTTTCTTCGTTATTGTCTGGTGGACAGAGAGGCCTTCTTGGTTGCCCTCTTGTAATTGCTTAATTGAGTAAGAGAAATTTATATTGGGATGGACAAAAAAAAAATTCCCAAAAATTCAGTCAGTGTTTGTTCAGAGCCTACAGGCTGGCTGTAGAATTAGAATGGTGAAAGAAAAGGAAAATCTCTTTCCAAAGAATGAAGTTTTCCCCCAAACCCACCTCATTTCCTTATTTCCTCATTGTTTGTGTCCAGCTGTGCAGGTGGCACGTTGGAAGAATTCCATGGCTAACACCAAAATATGGGAAGTTGTTCCCAAAATTCAGCTAAAGCTCACATTTCATTTTTGTTGTGACTTTACTGGCTTGCTCACAGCACAGGATGATTTTGTGTGGAGCCCCAGGGGACACTGAGAGAAACCCTCTTGGTTTTTCATCCAGACTTTCAGGTAAATTTTCAGGTTTTCCTGAGTAAAATCTGAATTATGTCATAACGTGGCCCCATCTTCCCAATTAACGCATTGGAAAAGTGCTGAGTGCTGCAGTTTTACTTTTCTGGTGTTGGAAATTGGCTCAAATAATCTCCAGACCCTGAGAATCCTCACAAACAAAATAGTCTGGAGTTAAAAATTGTGAAATACCTTTCCTTGGGGCAGGAGAGAAGAGAAGAAGCTGTAACAGCTGAGGTGGAGTAAATACAGAATTAAATGGGAGGTGCTGCCAAATTGAGATTTGGTGGTGGAGCAGCTTGATTTGGGGGGGATCCTACTCCAGTAAATGCAGAGAAATGAGGAAGAAATTCCTCCCTGTGAGGGTGGGGAGGGGCTGGGATGGAATTCCCAGAGAATTCGTGGCTGCTCCATCCCTGGAAGTGTCCAAGGCCAGGTTGGAGCAACCTGGGGTAGTGGGAGGTGTTGGGGGTGGAACTGGGTGAACTTTAAGGTCCCTTCCAACCCAAACCATTCCATGATTCTGTGATTCCATAATTTAGGGGACAGCAGGGCTGCAGAGTTTGTGGAGAACAGAGAACCATCCTGAATTATTTATGCACATGGAGCAACCTGCTGATTTTTTAAATTACTTCCACCAAAAAGCCAGCTCAGTGTCCCAGACTGGCAGTGCAGCCTGCCTGGAAAGCCAGCATGAGGGAAAAAGAATATAATACCTGTATTGGAATTATTCTAAACAATGCATTTTAATTATTTCTGTGTGAAATATCCTTAATTTTGAGGCCCAAAGATTTAAATTTCCCATCCAACGTGTATGTGGTTTTGCTGGATATAAATTTAACAGATTTAACAGTCTGCAGTGTTAGATTGAGACACAGCTGCTAAAATATCAGCATTCACATTGCAGACACGTTTTGTTCTCTATCCAGAATAATTTTTATAACTTTAATCCAACAGATTACATTCTTACTTCAGTTTGCATCATGTTATTTATGGATGTTGTTGTAGTGGATCAGGGCTGTGCTCTGCTCCTTCCCAACACCAACAAATCCTTTTTGGGGACTTTTCCATGGAGATGCATCATTTTACCCCCTGAGTACTTTTGGGGTTTAATTTGGGCAGTAACTGTGGGGCAGAAACTTTGTGGATATTGCAGGATCATTCCTTGAAGGATTTAGGTGAGATTTCTTTTCATGGGAGCAAAATTCAGAGTTTAAAATTCATTTAACCTCTTCCCAAGGAGTTGCTGGTCCTGATTGTAGCCAGGGAAGACAGGAGAGCTGTTGGGTGGTGATTCCTTCTTGGAGAAAAGTCTTCAGCATTCCCAGCTGCCAAAATTCTGCTCTGACAGCCTCGTGCCTCTTCTCTGCCACAGCAAGAAAGGTTTGTCTGCTGTGCTGTGGGGCTGAGGCTCTGAAATTCACTTTAATTTACCTTAAACCCAAGTCAGGGCAGCAAGAAGAAGAGGATAAATAAACTTCTGCCTCTTGTGGATGTGTCTTAGGTGACAACTGGGATTTTTGTGACCATCCTGTGGCAGCAAAGTTGACATTGAAGGCAGTCAGAGCCCTGCAGGTCCTCATGGTTGGTCTGCTGAGAAGCACTTGGGTTTGAATGTCAAAATTCAGGAAACAGGAACTTTCTGCCATCCTCATCCCAGGAAAGCACAGAGATTCAATAGTCTGCTCTGGCTTGGGGTGTTAAACACCCTTGGACATCCTGCTGCATCAGCTGGGTGAAAAACCGCACTGAAGTCATCAAGCCTTTGAGAATAAAAAGTGAATTCTCCTCAGTGGGAGGGTTCAGTGTTTGTTAGGTTTGGAAATTCAGCTTGTCTGGTTGTGTTCTGCAGGGTTTTATGTTATGTTTATGTGTGTTATGTGGCAGACGCTGCCACCCTGCATTTTTAAAGCTGTAAAAATGAAAAGGGGAGGTGAATACAAATGGTGGCTTAGAATTTTGGCTGTGTCCTTATCTATATTTTCCATCCTATTTGTGATTTATACAAATCCTTTTTTTTTTTTTTTTTGAGCACTGAAAAACCTGATCTGGCTGCGAATTCCATCTGGTCAGTGTCAAATCCTGTAACAAACCCCACCAAATGCTTTTCCTCCTTTGCTCAGCAAGAGAAATTTTTGAGCAGTGAATTGCCATGCTCCTCTCTCCCGTTATTTTTGTAAGGAGACCTCCCTAGAGCTGGCAGGAATTGTGTGGATCAGGGAAGGGGAGGGAGGAGAAAGGAGAAGAAGAAGGGAAAGGAGGAGGAGAAAGATGAGAAAGAA
>VZTT01067846.1:15739-32314 GCA_013400855.1 Buphagus erythrorhynchus
AGGCACATTTATGCATTGAACAAGTTCAGGAGAATTATTTTTGCCTGTTGTGTTCTGTAATTTGATTTGTCCCTTACTACCTTTCTGCTGAGGAATACTCCAATAAACTTTTTTTTGCTTCAACTTCCAGCCTAGAGATTGTGGTTAAATTTGCAAGGATAGTTTTATTCTCTGAAGGGAAAGAAACAAGAAGAAAACATAAAATTGCTCATTAAAACCAAATTCCTCTGTTTGTGCCTGGCCTGCTCATCAGGAACTGCATGCCCTGTAATTGAAGTTAACTACCCATACCAGCACATATGTGAGTAACTCTACTGCTCTGCTATATTCCTGTGATCCAGGAGAGTAATGAAACATAAAGCAATAAATTTAATCAAATCCCAGATTAGTGGGGGTGAGAAAGAGAAAAAGAAACTGCTGCAAGATGTTTGGTATTAAATGTCCAAATAAGAAAAGCAGAACTCTGACTGCTGGGATAATTTCCAGGAAGGTTTCCTGGTCAATCACTCCAATGCTGTTTTCCATCACAAATATTTTTGCACCTTAAGGACCCTTCGGGTATCAGTTATAGGAATGATCTGTTGAATTCCCTGAAATATGTGCTGAATGTTTGTTTCTTACAATCTTCTTAGGCTTTAACACACATGCAAAGCAGGTGGCTGCCAAAGGCTCGAAAATATTAAAAGTAGCTAAGTGTTCACTGACTGAAAGAGAAACTGCACTCCATGAAGATCAGGTTTTTTAAACTTCTTTTTGGCAGTAAAAAACCTGAATGGAAGCTGGTGTCAGAAAAACTGGATAGAGTAGTGAGGGGAAGAAAAGACAATGCATTTAGATACTCTTCTGTGTCTATCTATTACAGGACAGAATGATTCATTCTGAGTACATGTTATAATAGAAGAATTTCCTTCATACTGTCCTAATTCTAAAATGAACATAAATCAGGCATTTTTACTAAGACTGGTGTGCCTTCACTAAACAGTTTTGATCAAAGATGCACATAGAGAAAAGTTGAGTGATTCGGACCCTCCCTTTTTTTTTTTTTTTTTTTTTTTTTAATGCGGGTGCGAAACATATACNGAAGGATAATCATAACAGGGGAGGCACTGATGCAAACTAACTGGAAGAAAATTATAATAATGTGTCTCTACCTTTGAATCTACCAGATATTAAGATCCATCAGCAAAGAGACACAGTGCAAAAAAAAATACCAAAAAAACCCTCCTAATTCAAGAATGGGAAAACCCCATCAAGATCAGTGGCCTTGGGGAACACCTGTCCTGGTCTGGCAGAGAATTTGATGGCATGAGAGTCATGCTCAAGAAACTCAGGCACAGTGAGAGAACTTGAACTATTTTCTACAGCAAAGGTTACAATCAGATCTATGCTTAGTGCATAAACG
Organism: Buphagus erythrorhynchus; assembly: GCA_013400855.1. NCBI lineage: Eukaryota > Metazoa > Chordata > Aves > Passeriformes > Sturnidae > Buphagus > Buphagus erythrorhynchus. Next base: position 17,142 of record VZTT01067846.1, read on the forward strand.
CTATACCCACACTAAAACTTAGCTGTGTGTTACATAGGTTAGCTGGATTTTGATTAATGTTATCCTTGAAAAGTTGTTAATAGGTTTAGTGAACAAGTGGAAGAATCCAGCATATGGAAGGATTGACTCTTTCAGAATGGACATGATTAAAGATTGGTAAGTTATTTTATCTTTTATAGTTCATATTTCTTTTTCTGTTCCATAGGATCTTGGATTTTTCTTTGGTTTTATAGCAGATACTCTTTATCACAATTTCCCTTTCAAGCTTAGGGGAATATGGCAAGCTAATATAGATGGGAATATGAAGACTAAGCCTTGCAACTTCTGTTTCTCCCCTTCTTTTGCAGACTTCACATTCAATTTTTAATGTATTTGCATATGTTTAAGCCTGTGCTATATAAGTATACACCAGTAAAATTTATTATCTGTGTGCAATTCACATCCTCTGTATACATCTACAGCTGGGGATACCACAATCCTGCATTGAGGACCCCAGTTCCTATTACTTCAGCTGAATCCAACTATTCAATAGAAATGACTATTCAGTCAGATACACCACTAAAATTAGATATCTCTTCACAAGAGCATTTGCTTCTCCTTTCCTTGTCATCTTTTCAGAAAGTCTTTGTCCGGAAATGAAAGAGCTGAGTTACATTTTGCTGCTCTGATTCATCTTGAGGTAAAGTTATACTTATGTGGGTTTTGATTAGACTCTTAATCCATAGGGGTGACAAAATCAAGCCTCTATGATATTTGCTAATCATAAACACTTTATGTCAGGGATTACTACTTTGTTTGGTCTTTTATGTCATGATATGCCACAGTGAGGTTTTGGCCAGGAGAACTCACACAAACATTAACATAGCTTGTTTTTTTGTCTTTCCTTCACACTTGCTTCTCTAAAGGACACATTTTGATATGAAAAATTTTGAGAGAGCAGTATTTATTGCAGAAAATGAAAGGCATTTTTCTCAAGCAAATAAAAAAACCCCAAATTATATAACTGAGAAGAGCAGTTAAGATTTGTAAATGTAGTACATCATATTTGCTCCTTGTACTGTTTCTGATCTGGAGACAGACTCTATTACAGCAGGGAAGTATGGCTCTTCAAAGACATCACTGAATTGTCAGGAAATAGAATCATGTTTCATAATTGGATAGAACTGGCATTTGTGAATGCATGCAGAGATCTGAAGGATCTTACATATTGGGTAAAATCTCCATTGGTCAATAAGAGACAATAAAAAGAGCAAGGTAGTTATTCAAATTTGCTATAGATACCTAAAGAGTCTTTGCTCTAAGACACCTTTGGGCAGAAAAGTCAGCTCAGGTCAGATCACTGCTGCACTTGCACTGCTTCTTATAAGACTTGTCCTCCACTTGTTCAGGTGGTCTCTGCTACAATAATTCCTATATCAAGCAACTCAGATCATGAGTTGCAACAATTTAAGGGTATCTCCATTACAGTCTCCACCTTTGGTTCTTTTGAGCTGGGTTATAGTGTTTAACATTGCAATGGACTCCTTCCCCTTGCTCCCAGCCTGGCCAGCAACAAGGGGCTCCTGCATAAGTGCAATTTCCATAACATGCAACTCAAATGTGAATTGCAACGATTTAAAGGCATTTCATTACCATCTCCACCCCTGTCCCCTTTGGACCAGACCATAGATTTCAGCATTGGAATGGACTCCTCCCTTTTCCCCTACTTCATCTTGGACTTATTTGGAGACTGCAGTCCCTTGGGGGGTGTAGTCCATCCAAGTGGAGCCTTACTTGTGAGCCAGTCTCTCCAGAGCTAGAGCTGCTCTTCAGAGCTGGAACTGGCACAGACACTTGGAGATAAACCTGCTTTATTGTGTTCTTATTCACAGCCACAGGTGTTCCAGGGTGTCCTGCTCATCCACAGGTCACTGTGCACTTGACTCGAGTTCACACTGGAGCTCCAGCTTGCCCAGTGCAGCAGCACAGCAGCAGCAGTGATACCCTGGCCATGTGCCAGCCAGATGCATGGCCACTGCTGCCACCAAAATGTTCCCAGAGTGAAATAAGAAGCAGCAGAGCACTACAGCAAGCAGCAAAATAAGAACACAACCATTAATGAGCACTAGACTGGAATATACGACAAGGTGAGCAAGCCCCATGGCAGGCACAGGAGCCTGTCAATTAAAACCTAAAGAACAATGACAGCTCTGCATTTCATCTGGCACATTTCATCCAAATCTGTTATCTCAAAATCTTTGAGTTCCATGTTGCGTGCCAAAAAAGGACTGTCTTTAACCCCAGCCAGCAACTACACCCCACACAATCACCTGTACACTTTCCCCCCTGGTGGGATGAGGGGGCAGAATCTGTAGAGCAGAAGTGAGAAAACTCGTGGGTTGAAAAAAGGTGAATTTAATAGGGAGAAAAAAGGTGATTTAATAGGGAAAGGAAAAGTCATGCTTGCAAGCAAAGCAAAACAAGGAATTCACTCGCCTCTTCCCAAGGCAGGCAGGTGTTCAGTCATCCCCAGGAGAGCATGCTCCCATCATACCTAATGGTGACTTGGGAAAACAAATGCCATCTCTCCAAATATGCCCTCCTTCCTCCATCTTTCCCTAAATTTATACGCGGAGTGGGACACCATATGGTCTGGGATATCCCACTGGGGTCACCTGTCCTGGTTATGTCCCCTCTCAACTTCTAGTGTGCTCCCAGCATTGACACTGTGCAAACACTTCTCAACTGTAGCTAAACAGCCCTGAGCCAACAGTTTTGAACACAATCCAAATCATAAAAGCTAATTTGGAAAAAAGAGACCTCTACCCCTATTAGAACAAGCTCAAATACATAGCGTAAGAAGCACAAAATCACATTACACAACACTGAACATAGCCATTAAAAATTTTGAAACCAAAATAACTATATATGGCTGCAAGGCTAAAACATACATAATAGTGTAAGATTGTCAATTTAATTATTTTTTTAGTGAGGTGGTTTCTACTCAGAAACTTTCATATTATAGATATCATCAAAACAAACGTTTTAAGAGGTAACTAGAAGAACGTCAATCTGACAGTGCTGCATATGCCTCCAATACAGCCTTGAAATGTAATTGTCATCACAAAATTAAAAATTCCAATGTAACAAGCATGCACAGAAGGGAACACTATATCAATTTTTATTTCTAGATTTTGAGTTTTTAATATATGAAAAAATATATAAATACAACATATACCCAGAAGACTATCTTGTACTAGATATGCTATTATACTGAGTATGAGGAAGGTCACAATATAAAGAGCTTGAAAGAGCTTTTATGTATGTGTTTTCCTTCTTTTCTGATAGGTTTGCAAGGTTATCAGCAAATGTTAAATGGCAGAACATATATTAGTCATAGGGACTACTATCAGTGAGTGAAGTGAAAATAATAATTACAAATAAATAAATACTAATAATTGCATTCATTATTTAGGAGAAGCATGTTGTGATAAGCAGACCAGTAAAAAATACCAAGATATCAACCTCCCCAAAAAACTCCAGGGAACACAATTACATTTCTTAAAGATTGACTGAGACTTCATATTTTTCTCTAAGAAGTGAGCTGGCTTGCTCCAGTGCCTCAGTTTCCTCTAATTAATACAGAAATTGCAGGCATTTCTTAGAATATATTGAGAACTGTTGTAGAAAACGTTAATTGAAACTTAGAGCTAGCAGCTTAAAGATTAATAATAGCCAGAGCAGACAAAACCAGCAGCTTAAACATCAATAGCTAGAGTAGGCAGAGCTCATAGATTGTGGTATATGAACTGTAACAACAGTATTCCAACATGCTGAATAACTAGAGAAGCTGACCTGAGGGGATGTGATATTGTATAAGGAGACAACCACTTAGCAACTGCTTAGTAACCAAACAGGAAAAAAAAAATCAAATGGATAAAAAACAACGGGACCCTGGACCTTACTATTATTGTTGGTACAAAATTTTACATTTGGAGTGGAGAACTCAGATTATGGGGATATAATTGCCCAGAGATTTTTTTTTTAATGGGGTCCCCCTTTGGAAGCATCTGTCTTGAGCTGTAGTGCGATTAATAAAAAGAACTTTCATAAAGGAATCTGTCTTTTGGCTTATGCAGAGATGTGGAGACAAACCTTTTTGCAGTGGCTGGCATGTGCAATTTCCATAACAGAGCTTAACTCATTAGTTATTATAAAGCATATAGGTCTTCACATAAAAGGTATTACTGAAGTGCAAGGGTACCATTTTAATATAAAAAGCATAAGGTGTGAAATATAAAACACAAAATGCTTCAAGCACAGAAAAGGATGGGGAGTTTATAGAATGAGGCCAAAGGAATGAAAAAATAATTTTAGGGAAATGTGAAGTCAAGAATGAAGTATTATTGCTGCAAAAATATTAAGGAGGAAGGTAATCTCTTGTAGTGGATAACCCTTCAAGAGACATTATGGATAATTTATTGGTAGAGGTGCCTGTCACCACAGGCTATTTACATGAACTGTTCCTTGAGCATTCTCAAAGGAGGAAAAAAGGCTGAGGAGAGAACTAACAACACAGAAATACTTACACCAATTCAGAACAAGAGCAAAAGCCTGAAGGAACATAACATTACATGAGGAAAAGAACAGAACAATTTGAAAAAAGAAACATATCTACAAAAGACACTAAAATCAACAGGACCCAGTATAGAACAGCAGAAACCCAATGCACAGGGTGTGAGCCTTCCTAATATGAAGTAATCACTAGAAGAGCCTCAAATAACACACTTCCAAGTCTGGAATTATATAATGAAAGCAAGATAATGCTGAGTAAAGAAAAATCACAGGAGAATGAACAACAACATTGTTTAAGGCTTATCAGGAAGGTTTCCTGGAATACCTTGGTGACAAACAGAACAGTTATTTATGAGCAAGTGATACATAGGATTTGTCAGAGAAATTTTGGACAGAATGTACAGCCTTCAAAGAAACATAAAATCTCTCTTATTACTTGACCACCCAAAGATGACTTTTATCAAGGCCTTCTGGTACTGCAGAGATACATGCAGTTTAGGAGGATAAAGAGCTGTCTTGAGGAATAAAGAAAAGTAACGTGAGAAGAAACAAGCAAAAATGGATGTGTGTGTCCCATGAGGTACTGCAAACACCAGTATAGGGAAGGTCCTGATGTTTTCACTGTGCTTGGCAGGAGAAGGATGTTCTATTTAGTCACAAAATATTAAAAGGAAGCGAAATGAATAGTGGCGGAAGACAGGAATTAAAAAAGCTTACAAAGCAGTTATACTTAAAATAGCCTGAATAGTTAAACAACTTAAATGCAATTAAAATGCACTTTTTAAAATCCCATAGCTAATCAGAAAATGCTGTTAAAATACAGTTCACCAACAAACATGGAAAGTGAGTATCAAAATAAAATCTTAAATCCAAATTAAAGGAAATAAAGTCATCTTTGCAGTTTACGGTGGTTTGGGTATCATACTCTTTTTAATAGGACAAAGTAATTTCATGCATGATCAAAAGATTAAATCAGAATGTGTAAATAGTAAAAGAAATTATTATATAAAGATAATTTCAGGACAAGAAAAGTTGTCTAGTGGAAAATTAATGAGCAAATAATGTAACCTTTATAATAAAGACTGCATTTTGTTCCAAAACACTGGACATTTTGCTAATTCAAGACAATTTCAAGTTCAAGTTGACAATTATTGCAGTTTCCTGGTATTTTGCAAAGGTAGAAAGTAAGTCTTCCCTTGATCTGTGATAACAAGGGATTATGGAAAAGTTTTATTTAGTTTTACAGGTGGAAATAAAAAATTAAGAGCTTGAGAATCTATTAATTTGAAAGTATTTTCCCCTTATCTTCAATAATGTGGTTTTGTAGATATTTCCCTAATTACATTATTTGCATTTTGCAAATATTATTTAGGTGTAAAAGTGTCCTGCAACACCTCATAAGGTTCAACCACACTCATATAAAAGGGGAATAGCAAGCAGACACTCTATTTTTCATTTTGTCTTTCTCCTCTATTTTTGGAATCAGACATAATTTTGTCAAGTTCAATCTGTTCACTAAAGGAAGTATTTTCTTCCAGAAACACATGTAAATTGAATATATATCGAATTCTGTGGCACACTTGGGAGTTAGTCCTGATTTTGTTTTACTTTAGTTTTTGTTTTAATTTCTGTTTTAATAAGAGACTCTCAGAATCCCTTTCTGTCCTAACATCGTTATAGGAAACATAATGGATCCTGACCTCTTTCTGCTGCTGCTTTTGCAATATTTCTAATAAAATGTGTTAGTGGAGAACTAGAATGAAAATGGCAAGTAGTTGTGAAGCCCCATTGCTGAAGCCTTATAAAAGCATGGCTAAGACTTAGAACCCAAGGTAGCTTGAACTAGTATGAAAAAGTAAATTACTGGTTGTTTTTTGTTTTTGTGTAAGAGCTAACACCTGAAGTAGCTTTTTACACTATATCCAAGCAAACCATACTTTAAGCAAGTTTGTTAAAATGCGTTGTGCTCCTAAGAGAGGGAGCCAGTTGCAACCTGATGTGTTTGGGGACAGGCCTCAACTCAGCCCTGACAAAGTATGCATCCTGCTGGCTTGGAACTGTGGGAGTGTCTTGGATGGAGTGATGCACTCCATTGATAAGAGACAAGCAGCAACATGTTTATTGATATAAAACAGAAATTAATCAAAGTTGATGGTAAATGTGACAGGGCTTTAACAAGTTCTTATGACAAGGTACACTTTATTTGCTGCAGAGAGGACAAGGTCAGACAAAACTGTCAGGGCGGCCCTCCTTTTCAGTCACAAGTTTCAGAAAGGACCTCCTTGCATTCTAATCTCCTCAGAGGGGAGTTTAGTTGCAGCTGGATCCAGATTTACTCCTGTACTTGATCAATGGCTTATGTCTAAAACATGCACCATATGAGTACAATCAAGCCCTTGTATCACTTAGCTATGATTTCAAAGTTCAGTGTGATCATTCCCAATTCACTTACTGGGTGTCTGATGAGATAAGGAATCTCTAAACCTTCAACAACCTTTGAGCAGAACCTTTTGAGGTGTCCCTGCTCCAGGGCAGGTCCTGCCATGTATCCCATGCAGGATAGCTGAGTGTGCCCTGGGCTCTCCACTGTTTATGGAGTGAGGAAATGGGCTCTTGGTCATACCTGCATCCTGACTACAGCTGTCAGTGTCTCCCAAACATGACTTCAGTCAGACCTTCACCAGCACTGGGGTTAGGTGTGTGCATGGCTCAAATTTGCCCTTGGCTGTTGTGTCTCCCCTGAATCCATAGATACAATGGCAAGAAAAGGACTCAGCTGAATAGGGCAGTCACCTGGTGACAAAGGACATGGAGAAGGCTGTCCCACTCAAAAATTTCTTCATTAATCCCAGGCTCTGAGACCCACAGGAAAGTTTGGAGCAAGGACTGCTTGCTATCTGTGGAGGAGGGTGAAATTAGGAACCGTTTAGGACTGAACATACCCAAGTCTCTCAAACCTGTTGGGATGCACTCACAAGTGCTGAGGGCAGTGACACTGAGGCCACTCACAGTTATCTGTGGAAGACAATGGCAATCTAGGGAAGTTGAAGACCAGAAGAAAGAAAATATCACCTCCATCCTCAAGGACAGGGCCAGGGAACTGCAGCAAATCAACCTCACCTCAGTCCTCAGGAAGGGGATGTAGCAAATAATCCTGGTAACCATTTGTAAACACACAAAGGACAAGAAGGTGACTGGGAGTAGTCAGATTGGATTTACGAAGGGAAAATCATGCATGAAAAACCTGATAGGTTTCTATAATGAGATGACTGGTTTGGTGCATGAAGGGGGAGAAGTGAATATTATTTATATTCACCTTGGTAAGGCTTTTGATATTGTCTTCCATAGTAGCCTCACAGGCAAGCTGATGAAGCATGGGCTAGAGAAGTGGACAGCAAGGTGGGTTGAAAATTGCCTGTGATAAGCAGTGCAAAGAGAAGCTGGAAGGTGGTTCCTAGTAATGTACCCAAGGGGCTCAATCCTGTTTAACACCTTCGTTGGCCAGGATGGTAGGAAAGAGTCTGTACTCTGCAGGTTTATATAAAACTGGAAAGAGTGGTAGGTACACCAAAAGTTTGTGTTGGAATTCAGAGGGATTTTGACAGGCTGGAGAAATTATGCAGCTGGGTCCCCAGAATAATTCTTGACTCTCCATCCCTATGTATTCACAACCTGACTGGACACTATCCTAGCCAACCTGCTCTGGCTGACCTGCTCTGAACATGAGGTTGAAGCTGCCTTCCTGCCTCACCATTCTGTGATTCTGTATTTAAAATGTTCAATATTGACAGTCATGGTGATGCCTTTGAAATTTTAAAGGAGTCAGATGTATGATATTCAATATCAAGAAGTCTGTTACTCTACACGAAGTTAGAGTGAATATAAATTTCCTTAAAATTATATTGTGAAATAAAATAATAAATTAACTCTTGAGGATAAATATTATCAATTGGAAAGATTAAGAAATATTTAACATATTTATACAAAATACCAATTTGGATAGTTTTAAAAGATAAAATCACCTTCAATCAATATGAGTATCAAGAGAAGATTAACAATAAATATACAAGCAAACTAAAATACAAGTTATAAACTAGTATCTGAAACACAGTCAGCTGCAGGAAACAGACTTTCCTACAAACCATCTGGATTTCAACTCTCAGCATATTTTAACCTAAATTAAAGGTGTCTTGAAGGTAGCATAAATGGTAAAGAAAATGGGCTTCTTAAAGCACCCCATTTATTCTCTGTCTCTTTCAACACTGAGAGGGCTATGGGAAAATATGAGCAGATATTTCTTTCTAAGGGGCTAAAGATAGGAATTTTCTGGGTAATAATGTCTATCTAAATCCATCTCAGATAGACTTCACTTACAATTCTCTCTCTAGGAAGGAACTTTGCTTCCTCTCTGTGATTCTTAGGGAAATGATCTGCTCAATTGTGTAGATTATGATATATTGCGCTCGATTTTGAGGTACTGTGCTGATATCTAAGCTAAAAACCTAACCTTTTTTTTTTTTTAAGACATCAATACCTCTCCTAAAGAAAAACCTTCCCAATCTTTGTAAACAGAAAAAAAAAGTCCTCTTCAAAACCTGAAATTTTCATGTTAATTTTTATCTGATTTCAAAAAATGCTGATAAAATGGTTAAACAAAACATATAAAAGTAAGTTTTACTTAAGTAGTCAGTTCATTTTCTATTATCAGTAGACTGTTTAATTTGTCAGAGAGTACATAAAAGTACTTTGAGAGGGGAATGTTTACAGGTTTAATAAATTTAAGATTATATAATTAGCCACATTATCACAGTTAACAGAATCACAGAAATTACTGAGGAAGAAAGCCTGTTAGATTATTTTCCTAGTCTCCCTGCCAAAGCAGGAGTACTTCCTAGGCTATTGCTCACAACACTTGATTTTTAATGGAGTTTAAAATACATTGTAAAAGGTGAACATATTTCAACCTTTCAGGAAGCTAATGAGTGGAGTTTCACAATCCTACATCTGCATGAACCTTTCAGATGTAAGATCCTGACTCTGCAAATGCTACACAGTCAGTTTTTATGTACCAAGTCATTCACTAATATCAGCTGATGACAATCTATGCCCACTGGATTAAGTGCTGCACAAAGTATGTACAAAACATTCTTCCCAGCTTTTTTGGGGAGTCTTATTTACAGTTTAAACATTGAAATGCAGTTTTGCTGTAAATGATAACATATTCATGATCTGAGTAAGGGCAGTTTTCAGTCTATCATGAGAGAAACAAGAAAAGAAAAGAAAGGAATGACTCAAATTCTGTAATGAAATTTCATTAAGTAAATGGTGGAGATAATGGGCATCTAAGGAGGTAAGGAAAATTTTTGTTTTAGCTATATGTAGGATTAAAAAAGCCACCAGATGCTTTAGCTGCTGTGTTTAGCCTCATAGTTGGAAATCATCACAATTTGGGAGTGACTGCATGTTCAGGGATCATAGCTGAATCTGAGGAGAGGTGGTGGGTGTAAGGCATAAGCTGTGACTCTTCATTAACCTTCTAGAGGCAGCATAATGTGAAGTGAAAGTCCAAAGATAGCTCATTCCAAACACAGCTCAGGAAAAAAAAAAAAGGATTTTAAGCAAGGGATGTGGTTCTCATGGCTACCTAAGAAAATTAGAACTTCACTATAGTTGCATCATCGACTGTTTGACACAAATACAACACTAGGCCCAAGAAATTCAGTAAAAGTGGCAGTTTTTCAACAAAAAATATTGCAATATCAGATTCTGCTTGTCAAAACTATAGTTAGGAAACACAAATTTCAAGGATAGGTCTGAAGGACTTTGAGAATGAAGACAGTTTTTGGTTATTAGTGTTCAAACTCATGTCACTTGTACTAGATCATTTTCTATTCCTTGTAGAAAAGCTCATGTGATGTTTGCCAACAGATTATTCTAGGAAAAAGAGTTCAACAAATTTCCTCAGTGTTTAGAATGATTCTGATTCTCTCTGTCTTTCTTTTGAACATGTAGTTGAAAAACTCTCTCATTAATTTTAGTTTAGGCAAGATGCAAAAATGAACAATCTTATATTTTCCCAAACATCTCTCTTTTCCTTCAGCAGTGAAGACTATCATCTTTCTTACCAAGAAGAAAAAGTAAGCTGCTATCTTTGCAACAAGTAAGGTAGCACAGAACAACTTTGCAAAGAATGTTGAATTCAGGGATTTTCAGGTATGCTTCTTGAGAAGAGATTATGTATATTGTAGCTGGTGACACCACTGACAGCTCAAACATCTAAAAATAATTTCCATCACTTTTGTTATCAAGCAGTGTAGCTGGAGGAGCTATCCCCTTTGAGTCTCATCTGAATTTGCTCTGCAGAGGCTTTAGCATGGTATGCTTAAATACATCTAGAAATCACTGGACCAATTAGGTTGGAAAAGACCTCTGGGAGGATCAAGTCCAACCTTTGACCGATCACCACCTTGTCAACAAGACCAGAGCACTGAGTGCCATGTCCAGTCATTCCTTGAATACTTCCAGGGATGGCGATTTCACCACCTTCCTGGGCAGTCTGCTCCAATGCCTAGCTGCTTGTTCATTGAGGAAGTTCTTCCTGGTGTCCAACCTGGTGCACTGGAGGCCATTCCCTCTTGTCTAGTTGCTGGTTGTCTGGGAGAGGAGCTGGACTCCCACCTGGCTGCACCCTCCTCTCAGGGAGTTACAGACAGTGATAATGTCCCCCCTGAGCCCCCTTTTCTCCAGGCTGAGCCCCTCTCAGCTCCCTCAGCTGTTCCTCACCAGACCTGTGCTCCAGACCCTTCCCCAGCTCTGTTCCCTTCTCTGGACACACTCCAGCACCTCCATGTCCCTCTGGCAGTGAGGGCCCAGAACTGGACACAGCATTTGAGCTGTGGCCTCACCAGTGCTGAGTGCAGGGGGGCAATCACTGCCCTGGTCCTGATGGCCACACTTACTGTGTATTTGTGGCCCCTACTAACCAAGAAGGTGCCATAAAACATCGCAATGTTTCTTTGTTTCACTGAATCTTTCTTGCCAGATGTTTCTAGATCATCTGTTATTTTGATGCTGAGACAGAGCTGAGCACTCATCACATACAGGGACACTAGAGTACAAACCTCCCTTTTACCATCTGTTAAAATACTCTGCTGAATCCACCCATCACATCAATGGAGGCTCTGTGTTAACCAAAGGAAACTAAATGGTCATTTATCAGTTCACTGCCAGTATTCACACAACGTGCAGGGCCCGGAATATCCTGTGATCACACACCTATATTGTAATATTGTATGTTTCAACAATATTTTTCACAAATAGGGATATATTAGATTATTTTATGTAACGACAAAGATATGAATATAAGATAATAGACCAAGTGAAAGCATAACACAAAGCTAGCTACATAACTTTATCTTAGTATTGTAGTGGAAGAAACTTCTTCTCAGTCCCCCATTCTAGCCAGGAAAATTGAGAATTTATTGTACCTGCTATTGTACAGAGAGTTGCTAAAACTTCTTACAAGATTAATGTTTAATAAAAATAAGAGATGAATGAATAATTTTAAAAAAGGCAAAACTATTCCATAGCCTGGGAAAATAGGATTTAAAATAGTAAGAAGAATGTGCATTTAATGCAGTGTAGAACATTAAATATCTTTATGAGTAGATTAGGCTGTTCAAGAATATGTAAAAGAGAACTCTGGTATATGGTTAACATTCAGATTTTGAAACAGAATGAAAGCACAGCAAGGAAATGAAATGTTGACACACTGACTAGACAGTTTACTTATTTAAATACATATTTATGGATTTCTCCAGCCCTGCCCCCCCTCCATGAGTCACTTGCTTAGGTTTACATAGGGAGTCCTGCTAGGGAACACCCAAAGGCATCATAGAAAATCAATACAAGAACAAATACACTTAAATATTCATTAATACAAATGTATAATGCACATGGTCTCCATCTAGTCTGAAAAGCAGGCAGGGATTCCAAGGATTTATTCTTTTCATATTCAAGAAAGCACCAATTTTTCAATGAAGAGTTCGTTAGAAATGCATTAGATTAGATGGATACAAAACTGTACAAATAACTGCATGCTCTGTAAAAACCTGGCACCATTGTCTCTACGGTGGCAGATGAGCAGGTAGAAAAGAAAGCATAAAGCTGATTCATAAGCCTAATAGAAGAAGCCTCACAGAAGGAGACAAAGAGTAGTGGCTAGGAAACATCATGTTCTCATCTCACTTTCTGTGAGAAAGATGAGAAAGTACCATCTTTAACATGTGTACCCCTCATACACAAATCATCTTATTATAAAAGTGTTTGTGTTAATCAAACTTTACTAGACCCCACTTATTTCAACAAGTCCCCAGTGTCCTTATGTCAGTCACCCAACAATGTGTTTTATCTGCAGTTATTCCTAGGAACTCTGTTTCAACAGGCATGAGTTATGTGAGGTGCAGATGATGGATGTGTCAGGATAGTCCTGAGCACTGTGCTCTGGGGAACCTCCTTGGGCAGGGAACTTGGACTAGATGGCCTCCAGTGCTCCCTTCCAATCTTAAACATTCTGTTATACTGTGATATGAAATCAGAGTTTCCATGAGATATAGAACTGTTGAGATCTCATTTCCTCATTTCCTAAACAATTAACTTTCTATCTGGGCAGTCTAACATTTTCTGCTGTTTCTGCATGTACTTTATAACCTCCCACAGAGTACTTTAGTGCCAAAATGAGTGCTATTTCCATTAGTAGCAGACTTCCTTTGATGTTATGCAAAAAAACTTGTTAGCATTTGGGCTAATAAAAGCTATTAACAGTGAACTTGTGACTCTTCAAGTTGTGTTTATCCTGCTGGCTCACTACCTATCTTTATGAAAGCACACTAATATTAGATAACTTATTAAAAATCATTCGAAGAAGATAGAAAGACACATTTCCAAGTCTCCCCAATATCATAAAGTGCCTTCATGGGTTATTGCAGAGGCCCTATTTGAAAATCAGGCTTTTTAGAGGTGCTGCCACCACATGAAGCCATTTCTGGATTAAGAACTTTGCAGAGGCCTATTCCATATGCAAGATCAGGAGAATACTCTGTGATAAAATCTCAGCATCTCACTTCCTAATCCATTCTGAGCAAGACTTTAACAATCCAGTCTCATGACTTTCTAGATCACACAGTAACTTTTCTTATAGTTATGACACTAACAGAAAGCTCTCCTTTAGTCAGGCAGTCTTTTTATTTTTCTTTTTTTTACCCATTTGATTACATTTGAAACTGTTTGCCCCAAAAAAACTGTATTTGAATGCATTGAGCCAATGTGTTCATAACTTGGGTTGAAGGGTATACAAGAGACAAAGAGTTTGATCCTAAAGGACAAGTTTGTCTTGACAACCCAGCTGAAAGCACTATGGCCTGCAGAGACTTTGTGTTGTTTTTTGAGCTTAGTCAGGTTCCAGACTGTGATGTGATGTCTATCCAGTGCTTTTTACAATGTCCTGTTGCTCCACTACCTTTTATAGTTCTACAGATCAGGATCTGATTTGGATTTAAAGATACACAGAGACATGTGTGTCTCATTAGAAAAAATAAATCAGTTATGTATATTTTTATACTTTATGCCATGTGGATGTGTGGATATAGATGAAAGAGGCTTGGCTTAACTTCTTGTGTATACTGAAATTCCTTTTACATAGAATCATAGGGGAAAAAAAATAAACAAAAAAACCAACCTTGGTTATTTTGATGCTGTATTGAAACAAAACATGGATTCTGGGGAATGAAGCAGAGTTTTTTGGGAAATATTGAAGACTAATAAAAATCTTTACTTTATCTCCTTCAATGTAGTTTAAAGAAAACTATTCAATGATAGGTTCTGTAAACTGGAATTGAACAATTTGTACCCAATAAAAGAAAATCACTTTAACATATTTTCTAGTGAAAATATGAAGATAAATGAAATAGTAATATCACCTTATCTTGTCTGTGCAGCAAAACCCAGAAAAGGCTAAGAAAATTTGTCTTTAAAACCAACTAATCCTTATTCTTTAAATGACAGCAAGTCATTATTTGCAGTAGAGTTGGTGAATTTGTGTACTATATGATCTCTGATTTAAAAATCTGACCTGCTATCTAAGAATTAATCTACTACTAACTCAAGGACCTTCTTAAAATTAGGTGAAGTAATTCCAGAATATGTCTAAATAAATGAATACTTGCCATTTGGAAGTGCACTCTTACAAACTTACCTGGATCATATTTTGAATTTTGACTTTAGGTGAATTAAACTGCAACAATAATTGTTTTTAACTTTTGGGAAAGAAAAACATCCCTGAGTTGTATCAGTAAAACTTCAATGAAAAACTGTGCTTAAAGTTGAAATCATCCCTTATTACTTTCTAAAGTTTTTTTTTTTTTTTAATATTTAAAGTTTCTGAGCTTCTTTTCACAATGTAGAAACACATTCTTTTGGAAATTACTTTAAATATTAAAAGTTAATCTGTCCATTGTTCATTTTTGAGAAGTGTTATCTTTTTTTTCCTTGGCTCTTGGTCTGTACATATCCTGGGAAAAGTGCATCACTTGAAATATAGAGAAATCTTATTTTTAATTAGT
>VZTT01067847.1:2394-18862 GCA_013400855.1 Buphagus erythrorhynchus
TCATGCCCTGGCTGGGCTGCTGGCTGTCACAGGATGGGAAAATGAATTTCTTAGGAGTTCAGAGTCAGGAATTCACCTGCTGCCTTTGAGGGTGCTGGAGCACAGCCGTGGGCACCAGGTCTGACCTCACATTGGGTTTTCTTGGCCACTGATTTGACTTGAGCACTGAGGTTCCTCTCTGACCCAGAGGATGGAAGGGCTCTTTGCCTGCATTCTTTAGATGCCATTTCCTCATCTTTAAAGTTTCCTGAGCCTCAGTTTTGTTGTTGGTTCTCATGGTGTTTGTCACTGCCTTTACCAGAGCAGCAGTGGACTCTGAGCAACTCTCCAGCACCATTTTCTCCCAGATATTTCCATAGAATCCCAGAATGGTTTGGGTTGGAAGGGACCTTAAAGATTCCACCCCCTGCCCTGGGCAGGGACAGCTTCCAGTGCCCCAGGCTGCTCCAAGCCCCATCCAGCCTGGCCTTGGACACTTCCAGGGATCCAGGAGCAGCCACAGCTTCTCTGGGAGTTCTATCCCAGCACCTTCACAGGGAACAGTTTCTTCACTCTTCATTAGCCAGCAGATATTCATGAAAGGCTATAGGATCACACCTCTCTCTCTGAGTAATGCATAAAGACATTGCAGGTCTTTGAGTAATATTAATCTATTTATATCTACTACCTTGATCCTAGAAATCCATTATAGCTGGTCCTGTCTAGACATGATCAAGGACATACTTTCAGCTGCC
This sequence comes from Buphagus erythrorhynchus, assembly GCA_013400855.1. Lineage (NCBI taxonomy): Eukaryota > Metazoa > Chordata > Aves > Passeriformes > Sturnidae > Buphagus > Buphagus erythrorhynchus. The sequence continues at coordinate 3,129 of VZTT01067847.1, forward strand.
ATTATTTTTCGATAGCATTAATATTCAAGCAGGTCTTTGTCTTAAAAAATGTATTCTGAAAGCTGTGGTTATTGAGGAAATTCATGGAGAATAAAAAGAAGTCCTGTGACAGAGAGGATGTCACCTCACAGAAGTAACCACAGAGGGTGGCTGGCACGGCTGCTCTCACAGAGCTTTTCACCCCTGTGACTCTGAGCCATCATTCCTGTGAGACTCAAGAGGCAAATGAAACTCAGAAAAGCCTGATGATTTCCTCCAGGTCATGGAGGAAATGAATTAGAGGAAATGAATTCCCTGCTCTCCACTCCTGCCCTCTCTGAGCTTTTTTATTCAGGTGTTGGCATTTCTGAGGTCACATTCAATCTGGAGAGCCTGGCTTTGGTTAACCCCAGCCACTCACCTCCCTCACTCCTGCTGAGAAGGAGATGTTCAGCTGGAAATAGCTCCCACAGTGTAACTGTGCCATTGAATCTTCAGGGAGTCACAGTTTAGTGGTGCTTGGTTGGAACTGGGAGCCCTGGTTTGCTCCTCTTGGGAGAGGGGAGCAGAGATGAGATCCAGGAATCTCTGGGAGAATCTTCCTTCCATAAAGAAGCTTTTGTCAGAAATGGATCCATCTCTTTTCTCATGCACAGCAAGGCTTTGTTCTCTGGGAATGATTCCTAGAGAAAGCAGCTGGGAGAAGAAATGCTCAAAATTCAAAGTTTGCCTAAGTCTGCCCTTTAAGAGATGAGCAGCAGTGGAGACTCCCAAGTGCTCTCTGTAAATTGCAGTGTTTCCTTCCTGTGTTTGAGCAGTGCCTGCACCTCCTCTGAGCTCTCCTCAAGCTGCAGGACATCAGTGTTTACTTTAGGGTTCCTGACTCTGTGGCTCCAGCCTGAAGGTCTGACCAAAAAAAATTAAAAAAATCTGTTTTCAGCACATTCAGAGCACTTCTGTGTTCTCTGTGCTTCTGAAGAGCCACCCCTGTGTCTGCATGGCAGCGTCCCAAAGGCACTGCCTGGCCTGGGAGGACTGTGCTGAAGGTCTCAGGGATGAAAAACAAGCTGGATGAATTTTTTTTCTTTCACCTTCTCGTCACAAGTTGGGAAAATTTCCCTCCCCTCATGCCCAGGTCGCTGTGTTGTGTTAGAGCTGCCACCTTGCATTGCAGTTCAGGGATGAATAAAGTGCTTTCCACAGTTCTGGGGGATTCTTTGGCATGCCAGTATAGAAACACAAGTAATTGTCATTAGAAAAACTCAAAATTCTGCTCACACAGCCTCAGGTAAAGGACTAATAATGAAGATGGGTCACAGGGGAGCCAGTTTTGGTAGAATTAAATCCACTGGTGTTTGCTGACACGTAAACCAGAAATATTTTATCTGCTCAATGTGGGTGCAGTCACTGCTCAGTCAAAAATCATGGAATCCTGCTGGATCTGCCACATGGACTCTCCTGCTTTCAAACACCACAGGTGTCCCTCATGCTGCTTCTGGAATCTCTTTTTTTCTCCTCCTTTCAGTTTTCCTGCTGTTAAGAGGAAAAGGGGAAGTGCGGGGGAAGCAGTTTTGTGGTCCCAGTAATTGCTGAAGCCTTAGCAATCATAAAGAAGAGGAAAGTCTAAATGAAAAATCTTTCCCTCCTTTCCTGCCAGGCCTCAGCTTATCCACTTTGTCACCTGAACTTCCAAGTATCCATCAGTTAAGAGGATGGAGATTTGCATAATTAGTGTTTTTGAGGTACCTCTGAAATGCAGGAGAAGAACTCTTAGGTGTCTCAGCTCTTACCTAATGAGGGGCTGACAAAGAGGTATCCATGGAGACATCCATTATGAGACACTGTTCTGAAATTGGTTCTTTCCAATGCCTGTTAAAATGCCAAAGGGTTTTCTTGAGCATAATTTATACCATTTCTTTGCTCTGTTTGTAAACAAAAACAGTTATGCCTGAATATGATGAGAACCATAATTTTAAAAATGAGGTTTGCAAGCTCTTATTAAGAAACAGGGATAGGAGTGGACTGGGAGGAAGGCACTGAGGTTTTTAAGGTATCCTACAATGTACAGATCATGTCATGGCCCTGTGGAGGTGTGGGTGACCAAAAGCAGGAGGATTCTCCCAAAAGGAAATGTGGCCCGTGGTTTAGGCAGCATGAACTGCTGTGCACAGCTCACACTGTGCTGCTTGGTTGTGTAAGGAATCTAATTGTGAGCACACCCTGGGAAGGCTTTCACAGGAATTTGGGGGCTGCAGTTGTGCTCCTGGCAGGACAGGGCAGCCCCATCACCTCTGCAGATCCACATTCCACCAAATCCGGGGCTGAGTGGGTGAAATGGTCCTGCAGGAGTCCGGAGAAGATGGGATGGGTTGTTCAGAGTGGAGTTGCAGCATCTCAGTATTTGCACAGGAGGAGGATGGGCTCCTCATGGACTCCTGGATAGGGAGATTCTTCACCCAGGGCTTCAGGGCACTCCCAGATAACTGATCTGAGAATTAAGAGATAACAGACTTGACAGTTTGGGTATTGTCTCAAAGAGAGGTCACAGCCTAAAACTTCACCCCAGCATTCCCTCCCTGTCTCTCCTGAAGTTGAGGTTTGCTGGGCAGCCCTCAAGCCCTGGAATTTTGCCAAGCTCCAGGAGCTGGTGCCTCAGGTGAATCATTTCAGGCTGTGGTTCATGAGCTGTGCTGCCTTGGAGGGATCTCTAAACAACAACCAAGAGAAGTGAGTCTAAGTAATGGGCAGCTTAAATTCATCTTGGAGTGATCTGTTGCCGTGTGCTTCTCTCGGTGGAAATTTGTTAGGGCTCTACAAGCCAATTTGGCTGGATAGCACGAGGTGAGGCACCTGGAATTGAGCTGCCTGCTCAGGCATGGCCATCGTGGGCCAGTCCAGCAGCTGGAAAGATCTGGAGAAAAATAAACCGACAGCTGCACACCTCTGGCAATGGGAGCATTGGGGAGAGTGGCACCAGGATCAGGGAAAAGACAACTCCAGCACCTTTTCTGCATAAAGTGGCTGCAAGGGTTGTTCAGAGACTGTCTGCTGGTGAAATTAGTACCCAAAGTTATTTATTTATTTTGGTGATCATATCAAAGGAGTGGGAAGCAGGGCCAGGGGGAAAGGGACTTGGCTGTTGAGGAAAACCAAAAAAGATCTGAGCATCTCGGGGCATTTGAAAGAGCTGGGCTTCTCTTTTCTGACAGTCTCCCTTCAGCACAGACTGGAGGCATCCGTTCCTGTTATCTGAGCTATCAGAATATTCAAATTGCTGTGGATAACGCAGACTTAAGTGGAAAAACAAAACTGCAAAAACAACCACTTCTGCCAGTGGATTTCAGGCTGCCATCAGTCTCAGGCTGACACTTTGGATACTGAGCAGGGCTGCACGGGGAGGGAGGAGGGCTGCTGGAGCTGGGCTTGTGCTGAGCAGGAATTCTGGAAGCTCAGAGGAGCTGCAGCATCCCAGATCTTTAAACACAGTCTGACAAAATTCTCAGTGGGGAGCTCCCCCTACGCCAAGGCAGAGCCTGTGTCACCTCTGCTGTGCTCCTTCCCTCTCCATCCCTGCGGGTGCTGTGGCTGCCAGGCCTTTGATGTGCAGATCCAGTGACGCATGTTTCAGTCCCTAATCACAGCCTGGATGGTTTTGGAATAGGGTGAATACTCGGGGTGAATATTCAGGGCTCCAGATTGCACTCACTGCGGCAAAGGCAGGAGGAGGGAGGGCAAGGGGGGCACTGGAGTGGGTGGGAGAGTTTGGGAGGAGGGGAGCAGCAAAATGTCACTGGAGACCCCTCTGGGGTGGTCCCTTGGTGCTCTTGCAGCTCTGCAGTTCTCTGGTTGCAGAGATTTGAGAAAAAGGACATTTCATGGTGGTTTCCCCATCCCTGGCAGGCTGGAGCATTCGTGAGTCCTGAGTCAGCCCTCACCACCTACCCCCAAATTATAACACTGAGGGGGGAAATTGCATCTTGGCTTTGAGTAGAAATAAAAGGAATATGTTAGTTTGGGGTTCTTTCTCCACAGTGGCCTTTGGGCTGGAGCTGTTGTGTAGGGTTTGGCCCCAGTCCTGTGCTTCCCTGCCCCGGGTTTGGTTCACATCGGGTTCATGCAGACTGGTGGCACTTGAGAGAAAGGAATTAGCAATTGGGAAATACAGAAGTTTTAGGGGATCCATGACTTGAGCCAGGCTTCCAAATCTGTCATAGGCTGAGACCCACAGGCAGAGAGTTGGGTGCTCTGGTGGGAACACCCTATGCTGATAAAACACTCGAATAACCAGACTGAGATTCCGATTGCAAGGCAGAGNCTGGGAGCACCCTGTGCTGATAAAACACTCAAATAAAACCAGACTGAGATTCCGATTGCAAGGCAGAGAATTACTAAAGATCTGTGGGTTTGCTTGAGGCCCGTGATATCTGTCATGGATTAGTCAGACAAAAGTGTCAGGACTAGATGTACCACAAGGCAAGGTGCTGTGTTCATCACAGGAGTGAGTGATCCTTCTGCCTGCCTTCAGCCCCAGTCTGCAGTCATTATTATTTTTTGACCCCGAGGAGTGTGGCAGAATTGCTGCTTTGGCATTGGGCTGTGGAGCACCTTGCAGGGGAAAGAGAGCTCCCTGTTTTCTTGCAAATCTGTCCATAAAGACAGGAGATATCAGATTTTTTGACCCTTGTTATCTGAGCTCACAGTTCCCATAGGACTGGCACAGCAGGGACTGAGCAGACTCTTGTTGCCCACATCCCAGAGTGTGTGGCTTCACTCCCCCAGCCTCCAGTGGCACAGAAAAGGGATTTTCCCTCAGTGCTCAGTGCCCTCCTGCACCAGCAGCTGATGGCTTATCTGTCTCTCACCAGCTTGGCAGCACTGAGTGGGGTTTATGTCCCACTTGTGGCTAATGTTAATTTAGAACCTCTTTTCTCTCTCTGGCAGCTTCTGATTTGGAAATGAAGCTAATAGCATTTCAGGTAATTTAAAGAGTCTGTATGTGAGTGTGTGCCTGGTGGGAATGTGCAGCAGGTACTTTCCCACATAAAGAAGGTTAAAGGCCTTTGTGAAGGCTGGAAATTTCCTCTGCTTTCAAAACAAGCTTCTCATCCAAAAATAGCAGCGAGCTGATAGCTTGGCTTCTCCTTATTTATTAGCAGCAGATGCTGCTGATAGATGCAGAGAGTTCTTTGGAGGAGTGATGTGCACCAGGGCACCGAGGTACCTTGCTGATTGCTGATCCAAATCAGACACTCATCACAGGATCAGATCCACACATCTCTTGTGGGATTCCCAGGCCTGCTCCCATTGCAGGGAGGATGCAGCAGTGCCAAGTTTTTATTTGCTCTCAGCTGTCCAAATTATCCAGGGAAAAATCCACCCAAAGCAGCTCCTTTCTTGTGTAACAGTGATGAGCTCCTGGAGCTGTGCAGGCTCCCAGTCTGCATGGGAGGGTTATGCAGGAATTGGGGCAGGGGGTAGATTTTGAGTTTTGGGGCCCATTTGGGAAAATCCACATCCTCCCACTGCAGAATTGTGCAGTTTGCAGGAATACAAAAATGAGTGAGACCAGGCTTGTGTTCCTGAGCAAAGCTGCCTTTTCCCAAAGGCCAGCACTGCCTGTGGAGCCTCTGCTGCTGCTGAGGCTGAGGCCAGGGCAGCATCCCAGAGCTGCTGTGCTGTTACCCTCCATAAATTAACTCTGAAGCACTGGGAGCTGCTGCTGTGTTTGTTGGGGTTTTTTGGGGGGTGATATCCACATTCTACTCCGGGGTGTTGCTTTCCTTGGCTGCTTTTGGGGAAATGAGGGACACAGCACTGAGGTTTCCCTTTGAGAAATTCAGAATGTGATGTGGAGTGAGCCCACCTTGCTCACAGTGTGGTAGAACTTCCTCTCCTGGCTCCCTGGCCATGGATATAGGGTATGGCCATGGATATGGGATATGGCCATGGATATAGGGTATGGCCATGGATATAGGATAGAGCAGGACTATGGATATAGGGTATGGGCATGGATATAGGATATAGCCACTGATATAGGATATGGCCATGGGTATAGGGTATGGCCATGGATATAGGGTATGGCCATGGATATAGGATATGGCCATGGATATAGGATATAGCCATGGATATAGGACACAGCAGGACCATGGATATAGGATATAGCCATGGATATAGGACAGAGCAGGACTATGGGTATAGGGTATGGCCATGGATAGAAGATAGAACTGGGCTCTGCAGACAAAGGAACAGATCCTGGGTGCCCAGCCAAGAGCACACCTCCCATACAATGGGATCCCCAAATCTTCCTTGTACCCTGTTGGCTGTCCTGTGGTTAATGGCTGTTTTTGTCCCTGTTAACGTCATCCCTTTCCACAAACAGCAATTCCTCACATTCTCTCATGTGGTTTCTGGAAAACTTTTTTGTGTCTAGTGGTGTTTCATTTTCCATTTCCTGCAGCTCCCTGTTTTTTTTAGCTGATAAAACAAAGCACCCTCCTAAATTCCTGTAATTACAGTCATCCAACAGGCACAATCAGGATGGGCTGAATAAGGCCACAACGTGTCAAGTCTTTCATGGAATCATTCAGGTTAGAAAAAGCCTCCAGGTTCAGCAAATCCAACTTTTGTTTCTGAGAAAGAGGGAAATAAAGTCCTTTAGTGCTTCAGTACACTTTATGACTATTTCTGTGTAATTTGCAAAGCATTAAAGCCAGGCCTGGTGGTGGCCCAAAAAGGCAGAATGCAGTCATGAAAATGGAACCAAATTATGCAATTATGCAGTTCCCTACTGTTATCCAGCTCCTTGAAAATGAAACATCCAGGAGGAATTTTAACTCGTGCTTTTTGATGCTCTAACCTAGTTGCAGCAAGGCAGGAGTTAACCCACTTCATTTCCTTTTGCTGTGGAGTTGGGTCTTTGCCTCTCCTGGCCAAGGTGAACCAAGAGTGAACACTGAGCCAGCAGGTGATGGATAGTTTAAAAATTAAAGAGATGGGTGATCAGAAGGGGCAGAGATCCCGTGTTCAGGACTGTGTGGTGGGACCAGAAATGAGGAAAAGGGGATGGCAGGAGCCAAACACACCTGGATGTGCCCAGAGGTGACACTGGAGCTCAGGGTCCCACTGCAGCTGTGTGTCAAACCCAGCTTTGTGTCTCTGGGTAGCAGAGAATCTGCAAATCCACATTCAGTTCCCTGAAACCCCTGGGGATTTTGCAATGAGGGCTTCCAGGGGAGCTCAGAGAGTTTCACCCCCTTGCTCCCCAGCTGGGCCTGCAGGGATGTGTGGGGTTAGGGAGAGCCACTCGAGCTGGCCAGAGGTTCTTCCTTCCTTATCTACAACATCTGTTTGGAAGCCCAAACCCAGCAGCATGATCAGCTTTGGGTGATCACTGCTGTCCCCTCTCCCAGAGGATGTCACAGGGCTGACCCAAGGGCTCTGTCCAGGCCCTCCAGCAAGTGACAGCTGAGAGCTCTTGGAGCTAACAACAGACAGGCTGGAGGAATAGAACCTGCAGCTGCACAGACAGGCTGTTTTATCACCTTTGTTCTCTTTTTAGCCACCTAACTATTCCTGGAAGAGCTAATATTAGCTCCCCCATCTATTTCTTAGAGGCTGGGAAAACAAGAATCCGACTGAGTGTCCTGGTTTCCAGGTGAACTGCTGGCTGCTCGGTGCAGTGGGCTCTGAAAACCCTCACAAGCTCTTGCATCACCAGCTCTTGGTGTGGGGAGCCATTGAAATCTGTGCTTGTGGAAGTGGCAGCATGAGGAGGATTAAAATTGTTGAGCACTGTGTTTAATCCTAGCAACAGACTGTTTGGGAGGCACCATCCCCAGCTGGGTACAGATAGTCATGGAACCTGCTTGCTTCGTTCTGCTGCACAGGAGCAGGTCCTGAGATGCTTTTAGTCAAGGCTTGGTGCTAAAAGTCAGAATTTTGGCAGGATATTTATCCAGGATTTGCCAGCTTGTCTTGTCCTAACGCTGCCATGCCATTGTGTTGGGATGCTAAAAGGCTGATTAGAGAAGGGAAGTGAGAGTGGGAATGGAGTGGTTTATTCCCTGAGTGACATCCAGCTCTGCTTCCAGGGAAGGGATGATCCTGCTCACTGCCACTCCAGGCTCTGAGTGGGACCTGGCAGGTGAGCATGCTCCCGTTTCAATGTCACAGTTAAAAAAAGCCTTTCAGTCAGCCAGACCCAGGTCAGAATGAACTCTGCTGCTCTCCCAGAGCTGTGATGTTGCTGGGGAGAGAGGGAAGTGAGCAGTACTTTGTTTCTGCATCCCTCTGGCTCTTGGGGAGGTGGGAAGGACTCTGTGGAAGGGGGATGTGCTGTCCTGGGGTTGAGGGAAGGAAAGCCAGGGCTGATGTGAGAATTCCCTTGCCCAGAGCTGATGGGCTGAGGCTGGGGCTGCCCTGGCTGCAGAGGGACTGGTGGGACTGGAGCAGCAGCACAGCCTGGCCATGTCTGCCCCACCAGGATGGGTCCATGCTGGAATGCTCAGGGAATATTCAGGGAACCCCACCTGCCTGCAGAGAGCACCAAACCCAAGGCAGGTGTGGGACAGACCCATCCTTGCTGCCTGAGGAAGGGCTGGGCATCTCCCAGGAGTGTGTGAGCTCAGGGGAAGGTGCTTCTCCTCAGTCAGGAGCAGAGGTTTTAATTAAACAGCTCCCTGCTAGCTGGCACCTTGCAGAACACCCTGTGTGGCATCCCTTGGTGAGCAGTTGGCATCAGAGCCACCTGAGGGATCAATTCTCAAGGACTCTGTAAAACCAGCTAAATAATTAAAACTAATAATAATAATGAAAAAAAAAAATCCCAACCCTGACAACTCCAATGTTTAAAAATTCAACGTTTTGATGAAATATTAAATGCTAATTATTTCCTTGCACTTGTGCTGGCACCGCTTCTCTTGATGTTGGCAATTTAGCATCACACAGCAGTAATTGAAGTGTATTGTCAGCTTTTGTGTTACATTTGCCACCCAGGCCCCAAACCCAACACTCCTAAAGCCTCTGTTTGATTTTAAGTGTTGAATACTTTGAAGTCTGCTTTAGTGGATTGGTCATACTGCTGTGAATACCAAAGCCAGCTGGCTAAATGGCTGGTGAAAAATGCCCCCGTGCTTGCTGTGAGGAGCTGCCAGTGGAATTTCAGCAGTGAACACAGAGAGATGGGCTCAGTCAATACACCAGACACTAAATGAAATGCAAAATGAGAGGGCAAAAGGATATTTGGAAAGCATTTTATGGCTTTCATGTTTTATGTGTCATTTTAATTTCTACTCAGCGTGGTTGGATTAATTATTTGATATAAAAAAGAAAAGGTGTTGAACTTGGCTCAGGGTGGGCAGATGAAAAATGTGACTGGCAGGAGAAAATGCTGCATATATTCCTTTGTTTACCTGCTTTCCTTTCTATGTGGGGATGTATCAGTGCCTTGGTTTTTTGGAATGTGGAGGGGGCACAGGGTGTGGATAGAATGATAAAATTACAGAAGTGCTGAGGTTGGAAAGACCTTTAAGGTCATGCAGTCCAACCATCAGCCAGCACCACCATGCTCACCACTAACCCATTTCCTCAAAGTGCCACAGCCACTTGTTTTCTGAAGACTCCAGTTTTTGAAATTAGAGAAATGTTTGCATTTGGAGGTATTTGTCCTGCTGTTTCATTGTTTCAAAGACATTCAGGCAAGCTTTCATGGACAAAAAAAGCTTTTTTTCCCTCCCACCAGATCAGTTTATGAGTCTTCCAACTGTTCTGGCATGCAGTTCCAGGATTTCCAAAGCAGGCAGGAGATGCACATGAATGCACATCTGGGAATTGAAGGAGAAGGGTTTGTTGCTTTGTTAGGAGGTGCCTTGTTAAAGGCATCTCTCAGCTCTGAAGGAGCAGCTCCAGGAGACAGATCAGAGTGGGAGAGGCAGTGAGAGCCCAGGGATGCTTTGGGATTCCTGGAGCTGAGGCTGGACAGAGTTAAAGGAATAAAACAGGGATTTATTAAAAGCCCTTCAAAGGATTCATCTTGGGCAGTGCAAGAACCCAGTCATGGCTACACCCAAGGTGGATCCCAGTCATGAGTTCTCACACTTTTATCAGTTTTTAACTCCATTTCCACATTGGGGCTCATTGTCCAATTGCAGCTCCAGGTTCTGCAGTCCCACCCTCCCAGATTCTCTCCTCAATTCGCTGCTGTTTGCACTTTTTGGGGCTGAAGCTGCAGTGGTGTCCTTGGTTCTGGGGCTGGAAAAGGATTGTTTTGTGTGCCTGAGCTGGGAGGAGAACTTGGAACACTTTATATGGAGTTCAGAGTTATAAACTAATGCAGTGCAGAATCTGGAAAATAGAAAAGCTAAAACTTAGAGCATCAGCAATCCCAAAATCTGTGCCCAGAGGGGGACTGGGAGTGCTTGGAGGGCACACTGCACCTCCAGGAGCTCTGTGGGTGCTGTGCTGGGTCCCTGAGCAGGGGATTTGCTCGCAGGAGCAGTGGGGGGGTCCTGCCATGGCTGGGTTATGGTGGCAGTGCCAGGGGTGAGCAATGCTCTGCCTGTAATTTGCTTTTTGTGGGGGTTGGTCTCTCAAAGCCCTGATTAATGAATAGTGCAGGGAGGCTTCTGGTGGTGGTGCTTATCCAGTGCCTGGTTTGGAGTCTGGGGGTGATTAAATTAACATCTCTAGCCAACTCTAAATTCACTAATAACTTTTAAAAGCACAGACAATTAGCAGACTCAGTGGGAGAAGAGCTTGCAGGGAGGAGCAATTTAATGTGCTGCCAGCTTGTGTTTCAGTGGACTGTATGAATATACCAGAGGTGCTTTCCCAGCAAGCTTCACATACACTGAGTTTTCAGGGTTCAGTAATCTTCCTGAACTCAAGAAAGCACTCATCTCCTTCAGGGAACAAATAAAGTAAGTGGGCAAAAAAAAAAAAAAAATTGTAATTTTATCAAGGATAAATTGTCCTGGTGTTCCTGCAGTGTTCTCAGAGCAGCTCCAGTCCCAGAGCTGATCCTCAGGGAGCTTTGCAGGTGCCTTGGTGGCTCAGACCCACAAACCTCTGCCTGGCACTGCCAGGGATTTGGGATATATTCCCTAGGGAATATCCCTGCTGGCACCATTGCCCATCCTGGATTGCTAAACCAGAGGCACTGGGTGAGCAGTGCAACATTTTGGGGGGGTTTGCTGTAAATCCAAATGTAAAACTCCTGCTGGTGGCAACAAGAATCTGCCCATTTTCTCCTCTTTATTCATCACTGAAGCAGGGACAGACCAGTGGACACTCAGGCTTTTGCTGCTTGGTTTCCTTAAGGACTGTTTGAACATTTTCCATTGTGGTTTTTGGTCAGAAAGCCAGATTTACAATGAATTTTTGTTTTCCTTCTGCTATCTGGAAGTTTTTCCCTTCTTTTTGAGGGTGAAAGCTCAAAGAGAAAAAACCAGAAAGTTTGAAGGCTCTGAACTGTAATCAGGTCTCCACACTTTGCTTTCAGGTGAAATTTTTTTTTCAGAAAGCTCGTTTAAAAAATAAACAAAATATACCCCTTCAACCAAAGGCAGCTTTAATATCTTTGTGCAAAAGCCACAATTTAGTGATCAGCTCTGTGCTGGCTGGGGTACAATGGATGTTTGAGTGCTCCTTACTTTGGGGCTTAATCTATTGTAGGGTTTTCTGTGGGCTGCCATGAATGGCAGTCCTCAACAACCTGCTCTGTTTCAGTGAAAGAGAATATTGTAATTCCTGCAAATCAGTGGAAAATGACTGGAGCTCTTAAAGGATTGAACATTAAAGTTATTACAAAGAAATGAATGCTTGAAGAGCACTAAAGCTCAGCCCCTCTGCTTGGGCTGGTTTGTGTGGGTGCAGAGTTAATGGGGGCAGAGAACTCCTGGGGTGTCCCAGGGGTTGGCCCCATCAGGGGTGGGGGAGCAGAGCTGTTAATGATGTTAAAAATAACCCTGAAATACAAAAAAAGTGAAGAGAGGTGGGAGAAGAAAAAAAGAAAAACCTCATTCTGAGGGGAGAGCTCATAATGAGCCATTTTCCCTCTCCATGTGGTTTTATTTTTTTGTTTTGTTTTGTTTTTTTGTTTTTTGTAGCTGTCAAGTCCAAAATATTCTGGGAAGTTCATGTATCAGCAGGAAATAGAGGCTGAGCATCAAGGAAGGAATGAAAGAGTGTGGCTGTGAATGGAAGAACAACTGGCAGGCCACAAGGCTTGAGCCTAAATATCAAATCCAGGCTTGCTGTTCTGAATGTGAGGTGTACAGGGCCAGCTGGAAGTTCTGTCTGAGTTTTCTGTGCCTTTATGACAAAAATTCTCATGTATTAGTGAGGGATTGGAGTCGTTTAGAGGTGCAGAGGAAGCTCCTTCCTTCCTCCCCATGAATTGCATGGGATCAGTGTGTGACTCCATCAAATTCCCTTTTTGGCAGAGCTGACACCTGAGCATTCCTCTAAGTTGGAGGTTCCAGCATCAAGGATTTCTGAACCCAAAGTTGTGCTCAGCCAGCCACCAAGTGGGATATTAATATAAATAACTGAGGTTATTAATAGAACCCAGCAGCCAACATATGGCTGTGTAGTGGAAGCAGAGTAAAGCATAAGCCACACATTCCTTTTTAAGAAGATACATTCACACCTTTCCCTTCACACAGGATATTTTTGGGATGCCTCCACAGTTAGTCTGCTCTGCCCAACAGGCTATTTTTATCTCTTCACAACACAGCTAAGTTAAGAAAAATGGTGTTTTAGCAACAATTCTGTACATTTCAAACCCACTCCCTTCCAAAATAACCCCACCCCAGCAGATGCAGGTGGGAAATGGCAGTGGAGTGCTTGGATCAGCACCAGGCTGGGGAATTTTCTGGCTGCATTTCCAGCCTCAGGCACAGCTCAGCTGAGCTGTGTTGTGCTTTTCATGGATTTCAAATGCCATTACAGGGCCTGTCTGGCAGAGTGCAAGCAGGCAAGGGCCACGCTCCCATCATTTATCTCAGCACCTCTCTGATTCTGCCTTGGTTTTTTTTTCACTGCTGAGACTTGAAGGAGTCTCAGGGATTGTCTCCAGCCACGTGAGCTGCTTGTGTTTCCAGCTTTAGCTTTGGGGGAAAATCTCAACACCTGATCTTGCAGCCTTACCTGGCTTATGCAAATAATCTTGATTTCTCTGGTGAGGGACTTTATGTCCATCTGTATTTTGTGCAAATTGAGAGTAAACCACAAAATCTATTCTCGTAGGTGGTAGGCAGGAAAAATTTCCAATGGCTGTCTGTATCACTTATTTCTCATGCCAGATTCTTAACATGGTTAAAATTAGCAGTTTACAGGAATTGCAGGCTCGGGGGTGTGAGGACACTCATCCTGCCTGCCAGCATCCCTTTCTAAGAACCTGGGAAGATTAGTGGAGCGTAGATTTTTCCCATGTTGAAGTTTATAAGGATGAAAAGCTCCGTGTGGAATAGATCTGTGCAACTTCAGTGGCAAAAAAATTGCTAAGCACATTATATATAGATAGCAAAGTGCTTTCTTTAGGGACTGCCACAGAGTGCTCCTGAGATAGCTAAGCAGACAAGTAAATAGTAAAATATGGGGATATTTAGCACTCCAGAAGGCGATGGATGGTGTTCAGACTTCACATCACACAGGCTCTTAGGGTCTTTACCTCTGTGTAATCCTTTTTAGTCAGCACTGATGTGCTGGCACATTTGGGACCTAATTACAAGCTCCACTGCCAGTCCAAGTACCAAATGGTGAAGGGGAGTTTTGGAAGGTAAAAACCAGAGGCTGACTCATGGATCATGAGTAGTGGGGAAGGAGAGGCAGGAAAAGGCCGATGCAGTTTAACGGGATTTGGATTAAAAGTGGTTTAATGGGATTTGGGTGTAGTTGTGGGTTTGAATGCCTGCCTGCCTCCCTGGTTTGTGCAGGCATTGCTTAGGTGGATGTATCCTGGTTTGCATGCACTTCAAAAATCACACTGGAGGGCTGTGCTCAAACTGGGGATCTGATTTCACAGCACTTGTCACAGCTCATCCCCTGGGGTGGTGGGAGAGCAGTGCCTGAAACGATGGCCAGAGAGCCAGAGGGGTTGTGGGAAGCTCTGGTAACCTTTCCAATGTGAGTTCAGAACAGCTTGGATGGTTTTTTTCCTTCTGGATGTTTTTTTTTTTTTTACTTCTGGATGTTTTTTTCCTTCTGGAATTTTTTTCCTGTTTGTGTCAGGCTTGAGGTCTTCCCACTTCCAACTCCCCCTTTTTTCCTGAGGCTGTTGAAAAGACTCAGGTGTGTTTCTGCCTGCCATGCCAGCCTGGAAAAACTGCAGAGAATATTTTCAAGTGTTATCTTGGAATTAAACCCACCATGCTTGGATAGAATCCATCTCTTCTTTCTTCCCCTCTTCCTGGCCCTTTGTAAGAACATTTCTGCTGTTATTGAGGATATTATCCACATTCATACCCACACACAAATTCTGTGGTGATGTAATGGTGCATTATTGACAGAGAGTCTTGGGATTTTTAACTAGAATACATGGAATGTGTTGCATTTAGTGGAAAGGAGCTGTGTTGAACTGGTTTTGGTGGTGGTGTCTTCCTTCCAAGGATGCTGTCCTCCTAAAACCAGCATTCATTATTGCAAATGAAGGTGATGGACCCTGGTAGTTGTCCTTAGAGGAAGGGTGAGGCTGATGTGGAAACAAATCCCAGCAGTCCCATAACTGGAGTAACCACATCACCAAATCTGCCAACCTCAGGTGTGGCACAGAGCTTGGTGTTTATTTAAAATCTTCAGAAAAAGTTTCTTGAGGAGCTTTTCCTCCTGTGTCACACCAAGTTACTGCCTTGGTTTGTCTCACTGATGCTATCTCCTGCATCTCTGGGTGATTTATGTCTCTGGGTGACTTTTAATGTCTCTGGGTGACTTTTTATGTCTCCTCCTTTCCTACAAGCTCGGAGGTGTTGTAAGGAATGAGCAGAGCTGGCAGCCTGGCTGCTGTGGGGTGACACAGTGACAATAATCCTGAGTGGCTCCTGTGTGTTCCTGGCAGTGGGGCATGAACAAGGAGCAGTCTGGTGGAGTGGGGACATGGCAGGAGCTGGAATTCAAAATGCAAGAAATCCCCAAAACATTGGGCCTGTAAATCAAAGAACACAGCATTTGAACTGAGGCCTTGGGAAAAGCTTCCAAGCTTAGAAGTAAGAATGTAGATTTAAACTTAAAGCAGAGATATGTTAAGTAAAGAAAAGTTTAGCTATAGAGTTTAAGATACAGAAAGAATAAAAAGGTGAAAGAATAGGTCTGTGTGAAAAAACAGGATTGGCTGAGAAAGGACACACTGTGTTTTATTGGTAATAAATCCTTAAAAGTCTTGTGACTTCTGGTCATGCTCTCAATACATGTAACAATAACTCATGCTTTCTGTAGAAGATAAGAAAAATAAACCCCACTTTTCTAAGCAGGCAGAAGTCCCATCTCTCTGCCTCGTTTGGAATAAGAAAGAATCCCCGTGGGAGCAAAAAGCCCACAGGCAGGGAATTCAAACTGGCAGGGAAGTGACTGGGGCAGTAACCCACAGGTGCCTGCTGAAAGGTGGGAGAAAGAACTTCATCCCCTCCCAGTGCTGAGAGCAGTGACCATGGAAAGGGGGGGATTCACACCCAAACTCCTGCCTGTCCCAAATCCAACAGCCAGACTCACACACAGCTCCCGCCTGTCCCAAATCCAACAACCACACTCACACACAGCTCCTG
>VZTT01067848.1:0-15702 GCA_013400855.1 Buphagus erythrorhynchus
AAAAAAAAAAAAAACAGAGAGATACTGAAGAAAAGGGGAGCACAGATGCAGCCTGTAGAAAAGACAGCACGAGTGGGTCCATTTACAGCAGATGAAGCTCTGCAGGCCCTCTGGCATGGTAGTTATGAATATTCAAACAAGAGCATAAATTTGAGACAAAAGTTCACCATAGCTCAGGATAGCAAGACATAGTTGAAATGGGATACCATTCAAAAAAATTGGTGAGAAGTTACCCTGAGATCCTATTTCCTTCTTTACATCCTAAACCTTCCTTAAGCTTTCAGGTTAATATTGATCCACTAAATGGTTTATCTAACTAAATTAAAACTGTAACACATGTCTTCAAAAAACAATTTCCTAAGGAAACACATTGAAAAGGAACCTGCTGCTCATGGGCAGGAACAGTTCTGGGCTGACACACACAGCTGGGTAAAATAACCTCTGCTTCCCCCCAGCTCCAGGCCGTGAAGGTGACACCAGCTACTCACTGTTAGTACTTCTCTACTATTAGTACTTCAACACAGGACATTAACAGGTTCTTTGCACACTCACTGATTTTCCAAATTAAAACTAAAAATAGCCCCTGGTTGCCTCATAGTCCAATTAAAAACAAATCTTGGAAAATGCATGGCACTGTCTATCAACAATAATAAACACATGACTGTCTGGTTAAGAATTTTATTTCTTTCTCAGAACTATTCCCTTGCTAGGAATCTTGCAGTGCTCGGGTTGTTTCTGTATCTGTGTTCAAGATCAAAAAGTCTTTGAAAGAGAGACTACTTGGAAGGAAAAATTTTATACAGAACTGAGCATACAACTGTCGTTTGAGGAAGTCACTGTTATTTGAGGATAAGGACAGAAAAAAAAAGGCTTCAATATTTCCTACAGTCTCTTAAGAACCTTCTGAGCTCTTCATTCCTCTCTAGAAGTTGCTGACTTTTCCCAACCACCCCAAACTCTGATTAGAGCAGGGGTAGTAAATGAGTCAGCTCATACACAGATGCACCAGCAGATCACAGCCTTCAAACACGATTGTATAGAAAAACAGTTATGAAGCATAACCTTATATGGTTTATAGGTGAAATGGCCAACAAAAAGTAAAGCTCTCCAACTTCTAAAGTCACAACTACAAGCTCCCCTCCGGGAGCCTCCAATTTCCCAGGTTAAACCACCAGGTTATGTTTTACAATTGGTCCCATGGAGGGCAGCCAAATGGTGAGCCTGGAAGGAGACAAGAATTCACACCTCAGGCTCCAAACCCCAGGATTTAACTCTTCTGCTACTGCAGCTCCAGGCAGGATGCAGGGATGTTTGCATTTATATAATGCCTTCACATGAAAAAATTATACCATTCAGGCCACCATGCCTCAATATTCCCAACCATATTAAAGTAAACAAACAGTTTCCCATCAAACCAAGACACACAAGATGTTAGTTAGCTGTGAGCCTGTCACATTTCAAGTATCACCAGTGTGTCCCTCCCATGTAGTTTCTTAGATGGGAAAAACGATTCCCAAGAATAATAACCAGTACAAAGGAAAAGGAATAAGGAGAAAAACATCCATTAAAAAAGAAATTAATTCTGGGAAACTCATTCATTCAATGTGAGATGTAGATTAGAACTCAGTTGCCAAAAGCTCACCTACTCAAAATTCATCATTCCACATTATGCATAATGATATATCCACAAAGTTGTTCTGTTTCTCATTATTCTTGAATTGCTGATCTACACTATTTCCAAAAGTGACATTATGCTGTCTTGCAGTCAACTCTGACCAATTATTTAGCACATTTAAGAAAGCAGAACCTGTACTAAACCAGGAGGATAACACTGCAAAACCAGAACAATTTCCAAATGTCATTCAAACTGAATATAGGCCTCTTCATTAATCCTCCAACATTTGTAAAATAGGAATTTCTAACTAAAAGAAAAAAAAATTAAAACCTGTATTATATTAAGTGACTTTACACTAAGCAAAATTTAAGCATCAACAACTTTTGATAAGCCTTGAGGTATTTCAAAATAAAAACAAAGAAACTTATCAAGCCTGAATTCTGAAATGTTTTTGATCTTCCTTAAAAATCAGGAACTTCTGTTTACAGCTAAGGCCCTGATGTTGTAAAATATATGCAGTCTTCAAAACCCAAACCTCAGGTGATCTGGGGATGTGTGTGCCAAGAATACATCCTTATGCTATGGAAGGGATTCCTGCTCTGGCCTTGAAGCAGCAGGACTGGAGTAACAAGACTCTCATCGAGGCACACCAGCAACCCCCATACACAAGAAAAAGAGCCATGGTCTAACAGGAGACCCATTCCAAGGAGGTGGATGTCCCCACCCCCACCCTTTGGTGAGGGTTTGCTGCCCAGCACCCTGCAAATCTGGGAAGCCCCACTGGATTCACTGCAATGGAGCAGACTC
This sequence comes from Buphagus erythrorhynchus, assembly GCA_013400855.1. NCBI lineage: Eukaryota > Metazoa > Chordata > Aves > Passeriformes > Sturnidae > Buphagus > Buphagus erythrorhynchus. Next base: position 2,423 of record VZTT01067848.1, read on the forward strand.
ACCCAGGACACTGCCCACCCAACCTCACTCTTACACCCAAACAAGCCATAGCTCTAAATATAGGTCTGCCCTCACCCATTGCAACAGCTTGTACAAAAAAGGCTTTAAATAAAGGCAGGCAGCCCTCCAGGACATTTGCTGAATGCCTATGTACAATATATTCTTGTTACTTACCACAGTTATTGATTAAAGGCTTGTTTCCTAGAATAGGCTTTTTATGTAAATAAATTAATATATTCTTAAATTATATCACAGATGTCCATAAAATCCTAATTATATAAAATTCATAACATTGTAATTACACACTGATCAAGTAATTATGTAGTGTGCTTAAAGACTATTTTGGAGCAACATTAGGTTTCCCATTTTGTTTTACTTAAATAAGACAGCAAGGGTCTGGTCACCATCACATCCACAAATGGTGACCAGATTTTGTACAGGCTAGCAAAAAACCTATTAAACTATTTTGAAAAGCTATAAAAAAATTAATAGCTATTTCCAATAGACTTCATTAAAGCTAGAATTTCCAAGGGAAAACATTCCTATAAAAATAACCTCCACCATACATCCCTATAAGAACATGTTCCACAACTGGCATGAATTAATGAAATTGAAATAGCATAAGAAAATGTCCCTTGAATGATCCAGCTGAAGCCAACTCTTCCCTTGGTTTGCTAGGAAATTGAAGCAAATTTCCACTGAGACTTCACCTCAGCTGCAGCACTCAGAGATGCCAGAAAAACAGCACCTGGACACTTTCATCCTTTTTACCACAAACAAATTAAACTGTTTCTGGAATTACTGAAAATGTCTTATATTTTACTGAGAGTGTTACACAGCATGTAACATTTTCTGGAATGGGGGTAATTGCACTCTCCTTTAATCTCACGGTTCATCACTTCCAAGTTAGAACAATCAATTCATGACATCTCTTAAGCAACTTGAGATCAAAAAATGCTGTAAATTCATATTTTGATTAAATTAAAGGACAAATATGGGTGCACAAAGATTTGCCAGTTGATAAAGAGGACCAGCTGTGAAACATGGCCTCATTTTCTTCTTCAGTAATTTGACTTTCCTGTTACCCCCAGAAGAGTGCAAGCCAGATCCCAAAGACAAAAATCAGAACTTGTTTAATTCTGGACCTAATTCTCTTTTCTTCCTAAAGATGCATGACCTTAATTCCAACCCATATTTCCATCAACTACAGCAGTCTTATTCCACCTGTTATCAATTTGGTTTTATTGTAATCAGACCACATTTCCTTTTACTCTTTTGCAAGGTTTACATTATTTTCATTTGTCCAAAGGTTATGTATAAAATATTTTCAATCTTAATTAGATTAATTCTTTCAGAAGCCATGAACTTCCATGCCATCTGTCCTGAAATCAGATGCACCAACAGTTGTTCATCTGTCAACATAAAATAATCAATGGCATCACAAAATATAGGGAAGAAGGGAAAATGTGTGCAAGTTCTTGCAAATGCAATATACCAAAGGTAAAAAGTGAGGAAGATTTAACGTGAAGGCACAAGTTTTTCTTGTTACATTTTCCAGCAGTCCCCTGCATAGCCATGGAAATGAATCACTGCCTGGCTAACCTGAGGTGTTAAGCTGAGTAGATCAATGACAGTGCTAACTTGCCAAGATGAACCTTTGCTCTAAGCAAGCAGGAATGGCTATCACTGGCACTGTAACCAAGTAAACAAAACTACAACAAAGAAAGACAGGATAAAACAGGATCAAGAGCTGCACAGGTGAAAGCAACAACGATGAAAATAAAAACTTATTATAGTCGACCTAAGCTCTTACACAGAACCATGTATCTGTGAATCATCAACCATTCAGTATTTAAAGAGCAGATGGCTGGAAGGTCCCCATATGTGAAAAATATTATTATCAAGGAGTCCATAGTAACAGTGGAATAAAGCCTGCTATTAAGACTTTTATATGAACTGTTCTTAAAGCGAAAATTATTCAGTGACCCATGTCAGAACCCTGAAAATTGAAGGTTTCTCAGAGGAAGAAAAAGCAGTAAGTACCAAAAAGGCTTATGAAAATAATCAATAATCATCAGATCTCATCTCCAGAAAGAACAGTTCTCAACTGACTTTAACAATAATCTAATCTTGATATTTAATTGCCACTTACCAGTCTGTTAATTAGCCCCAAGGCTAAACAGCATTTAATCGAGTTTAATCACCCTTGTTTAAAGGAACATTACCCAATACTAGCCTTTAAATAATAAAAATTCATTTAAAATTAGATTGATGGCCATGACATTGAAATGTTAGCAGACTGCTCTGTAGTCGCTGCCTTTCACTTCCTCCAAGTGCTGCCGGAGTGAGCACCTTATTAAGAATTGTCACCAATTGCTGCCCAATATGCAGGAAAAGCAGCAGGTGCTGGGCCAGCCTCTCCCCATGGCCATGCACAGTAAGGACAGACACATGCAACGTCCCTTTCCTCTGCTGACAACCTGATTTCCACTCAACACATGTATACATTACTCTGCATTAGAGAGGCAGAAGCCTAAAATAGTTCAACTTCACATTTTCTGGTTAGCCCTACCAGATCTGGCCAGCAAGACCAACCTCCCTCTGAAATAACATCTAGATTCAGGGGCTATTGCATTACCACCTGATGAGTAACTGAAATTTGACCAGCCACATCCCCCGTGCAGCATGTGAACTTCAAAACCAGCCCTCTGGGGCTATGTTGGCTCAAGTTTTAAGTAGGTACCACTGAGCTCTGGTTTCATAACCGCACACGCAAAGATCTCCAGCGTGTGAGCCTTTGCCTGGGACTGTCCCCTGAGCGCTGGTGACATTTCCTCTTAGTGAAGAACCTGAAGGTTTCCACTGGGGCAGCTGATGGCTGTGCTTGTCCCATAGGAGCACAATGAGGAGCAACAGCTAATCCTCAATCCTGAAGGGAAAATGTATCAGTGGAGCTGTTAAATGCTTTAATACAAACTGAGCTGGTTTGGGCTATTTTTGCTTTAGAAACTCTTGTATCCTTCACTCAAGCCTGCTAACAACAGGCTTGATTCTATTCCTTATCCTTTGTATACCTTGTGCTTGGAGACTTCAGCCTGCCAGTCTCTGTAAGAAAGCACAGTGGATTTCCAGGGAACTGAAGAGGGTGCAGTATTTAGCACAGACCCACTAATTTGACAGGGATTTTTAGGGACCCCACTTTAGTCTGTTTTACTTTTAAGCTGGTCTTCTGACACCAAACATGCCTGTGAGGGCTCCTCTGCTGCACAGTACAAGCTGCACCTGTGCCAACACAAGCTACCACGAGGAACAGGCATGCACACACCAGCAGACAGGCTTCCCTTCCTCAATCCATCTTCTTCCCTACACAGGGCCTACACACAAACTACAAAAAATTTGTCCCAATACATAACATTAACTTGAACACTAAATGGCTGGAAGTAAGTTGTGATTAGGAAGCTGTTTCCTTCTGTTAGATATTATTCTCTTGAATTGTAAAGCTGTTAAGTTCACAGATGGTTATGCCAACACCAAACTGTTAGAAATTGCTGGTTGACACCTCTCCTTACCTCCACTGAAAAGGATGGCTGTAGCACGGACTAGATGGATTGCTCTGGGCTTGTGAGTTCAGGTAAAATACTAGAGGAGAAGTGACAAGTGCACAGTCAGCACTAAATGGGAATTTAAGATGCTGCAGACCTGGAGCAGATGTAGGAGAGAACATGTGCTGATGAACATCATTTCCTCGGCAGTGGGAGAACAAAGGAGAGGAGATTCTGACAAGGTACCACAGCAAGAAAAAAAAAATCAGGATCAATATCACACCTTCTGTTTCAATAAAGAAAACAGATAACTCCAAAATACAAGTTATATCTTCTAAGCAAATGCAACAAAAGTGGTCAAAAGTAATTCCTTTCAAAATGTATTTTTCAGTCAATTTAATATGTATTCAATGTTATTTTTCCACTATGAAAATCCTCCAATCTGGAATTAGCCAAATCCTTTCTTGCAGTGATTTCCAGGCTTTCTGGAATACACACCATTGTCAATCTCTAATAGAAAATGCTTAATTGGGAAAAAAGAACAATAATAATATAATACTGGCACCAGCAGCAAACATAGACCATTTCTGTCAGTGCCTTCACAATTTGGGAGCCATGGTTCCATGCCACTGCTGTGGCAATAACCAAAACACGCAACTGTGAAAATATGAACTACACAAACCATTAGCTAGAAAACAACATTTAGCAGTGGCGGTTGTTTTAGAGCAAAAAACTAATTAAGCCTGAAAGCAGCACTGCAAAATGGCTTTATTCTAATTTAGCAGTGGGGAAACTGAGGCATGAAGAGGTTAAGTGACATGTGCACAGCACATCCACGGCAGCATCAGGATTGCAGCTGAGGGTGCTGATGCCCAGCTCTGTGCTCAGCCCTGTGAACTATCCTGCTTTTGCAGGGTCAGCAGCCAAGGCACATTTGTATTCACACAGGGCACAGAAAAAGTCTCAAAGTAGTTGCTTTTCAAAAAGCTGCAAACAGACTTGTACATAAACACAGAGCAGAGGTTCTAACACCTACTTTAGTGAACTATACACGATGAGATGTCCTCCACTAGAAATAAAGTAAAAGTTAACTTACAATTATTGATATTACAATTTGTGCTTGCTTATGTGTTAGAATACAAATTAGTGCTATGTATTTCTTATACCTATAACATTGATTTTTGACAGAGGGCTGAAAAAAAGTTTCTATTTACCATATTTAAACACAAAAGTGAGCAAAATGGAAATTTCAGGCATGCTTCATTTTTGTTTAGAATTCAGATATTTTACTCTTAGAGTCCTGAAGTCAAGCATGTTTGTCTATGTTCCTAGCTTTAAATTTCATGATTAATCCAAATACTTATCAGTAAAGCAACCTTTACATACTGGAAATCCTCCCCACCAGCAATCTCTGCTTAAACAGCTGATGAGCTTTACAGTCTGCAGACAGGAAAGGTTAAGCCTGCCTCTTACCCTGCTCCTCCCTCCACTGACTACACGACAGATTCTTTTCACCTCCTCTACTTAAGAATACAGTATTAAATATACAATTTCCTTAATTTTAGCTAATAGAAATAATAAATATAATTAAGGTCATAAATAGCAGTTTCCAATAGTAGATTTCAAAGCACTTATACAGGAAAAGCATTTTAAAAGGAAATGCTTGTTAAAATTCCATTTGTAGAAATACATGTGGCAGTGTGACAATGTAAGCTAAGACTTCTTGCTTCAAATATAGAAGTTTTCAATAGCATTCTTAATTCTAGAATATAGCAAAGGTATCAAAAGTTTCTGAAGATTTTAATAGTGTGACAGCTTTCTGACAGATTATTAAAAGCGCTTTTTAAATCTGAAGAATGATCAAACTAGAAAGACAGAGTAACAAACATTCAGTTTTGCTACACTAAAGCTTGGGACAAAATCTAACCACAATGTATCCCAGCTAAAAACACTGAAATATTGCTTTTTTTGGCTATACTTCATGGTTAATACTCCACAAAAGTAAAATGCTAATGCTTCCAAAATGAAATTTTGTGCACAGCCAAATAAGCATAACAGATAAAGAAAGTTCTAACAAATCAAAGCAGTGTCTATCGGCCACAGAAAATTCTGGCCAGTTTTTCTTCTTCATAGCTTCAATCTGAAATGATTAAGTGCAATTTATTTTTCCCAACAGTCCTTACTGGATCCGCAGAGATGGGGCTCCAAGCCTCTGTTTCCTCCGCTTCATCATTGTGCTGATACCCTGATGTGCCTCTTCCCAGCATAAGAGGCTTAGAGCAGGGGAGGAGAGGCCACTGTTATCAGTGCAGCGCAGAGCACAGAACAGTCAGTGCAATGCCGAGCTCTTCGTGTACCCCCAGCGTCAGAGAGACCTCGGGAGTTCAGTGACGGTCCGGATTAACACAGAGCTCATGTCAAAAAACTAATTATTTATTTAAAAAAAAAAATCAGATCAAAAAATCTTCTGGGAGCCTATTCCCAGCATCCGGCGAAAGGAAAGGGAGCCCAGCAGAAGGAAAGGAAGGTGCCGGCGATCCCAGGACACGGCGGGGCCATCGGACCTGTCCCACCGCCAGCAGCGCGGGCCTGCCACGCTCCGGCCGAGAATCAGCCACAGCTCCGGGGCTGCAGGAACAGCAACAGCCTTCAGCCTTCCTCACCGAAGCCAGGGGCAGCGGAAAGCCACGGGGGCGATGGCAGGCTCGGCAGGATCCTGGCGGGGATCTCACGGAGCAGCCTGGAAACTCGCACGGCGGCAGAACGGAGGCAGCGCTCGCACCCAGGGCCTGGCAGAGCCCTCAGCGCTGTGCGGGCTGCAGCTGCTCCCGGCCGGCGGCGACACGTGAACCTGCCCTCGCTCGGAAATCAATCCCCTCGACTACACGCACAACTCGCAGCTTAAAACATCCTCCCGTAACTCCCAAGCTGCGCTCCAGACGCGGACTTCATGGATTCCAGCACCGAGAACAGAGCAGCAGCGCTCACAGCAGCCTGGGGAGCCGGATGCCTTCGCTAGGAGGAAATGTTCCCTTTACGCTTCTTGCAAACAGCAACTTCACTCAGCTCAAAATCAATTTTGTGCTATTAACAAAAGTGCCCTGAATGATGTCCGACAGTTTTTAAATGTGTAAGAATGTGTAAGAATGTTGCTTTCCCAAAAAGGTTTCCATATACATACATATATATATATATATGTATGTTTGATAGGCTTTGAAGTGCTGAAGGCTGTATTTAGGCTGCCATTCACAAGTACTCATCAACCAAGTCAAATTTTAGGTGGCAACCCCGATCTTCAGACCCTCCCGTGATTCTGATCGCAGCCCCACATTACAAAATCCCAAACTCTCAGCAATTAGGAAAATACAGAGTGCCAGGCTGAGGAGGAAGGGCCAGGGTGGCTGTTCCTCACACAACCAAAGCCCCTGCACCCCACACTGTGCCTCTGGAGTGAGACAGCACAGCAAGCTACAAAAAGTACAAATTTGGTATGCTAAGTATAATTCTATTGTACATTAAATGAGAGCCTGGATTAAGTAGTGGAAACTTGACAATAAAAACTGTGCAAAATACTTTTTCCACTTTTAAATACTTGATGAAAACCTCCATAACTTCTTTGTCTCTGAGATTACAGTCTATACATAACACTAAAATACTCCTGATTCACCAAATCACTTCTTTTAAAGAAACAATGCTTTCAATTTCTTCTTAAAGTCTAATACAGGAATAGCAGCACTGCTGTGGAGCCCTACACAAATAATTCAGCCCGTTCCACCTCCAGAACCAGCCCCATGGATCAGCTTAAGAGCAGCAGGTTATTTTTGACCTGCTGCTTGTGAGCTGCTTCTATGCGCTCAGAGAAGGATGGGGTGGTCACAAGAGTGCACCTCTTTCTCTCCCCATCTGTATAAAGCACCACAAGCAGAATGCATTGACTGGAGGCATTATTTCTTACTTTACTTCCACATCCAAATCAGAACAGAGTGCAAAAGCAGCAAAATTCCCTACACCTTTTCAGAACCATTTTTCATCCACTTCCTGCACTTTGGTTTTCCCACTCTTGGGACAATGGCACTCGCTCCTGGCAGGGAAACGGCATCGATCCATCACCAGCAGAAACACTCACCCGCCAAGACGAGCAGAAACTGAATTATATACTCCATTTCTTTGCAGATACAGAGGAAATTCCCACAGCACCTGAGCATTGCAGCACAAAGACGTAAACCAGCACTAAAGGCCAGAAATTTTCTTTCCTGCCATCAAACTTCTTATTGTTTCCAAGGTCTAAACATTAAAAAGAATGCAAGTAGTTCAGCACATCCCCCCAAAGAAAATTCCTTGGTGTGTTTGTGTGTTATTTTACTGTCAAGAAGCTGGGGGTAAGTTTAACAAATTATGATGAAGACTTGTTTAATGAAACCCCCTCAGAAATGTCTAGGGCAGCAGAAACTAAAAATCTTCAGAGGTTTAAAGTAGAATGGTAGTGCAGAGAAGGAGGAAGAGAATGAGAGAAAACAAGTCCCACAGGGGAAATAAGCTGCCTTAAAAAGTGATTAGAGGGAATAAAGACCACCATAAAAGGCTTGCACATGTCTTCAGCAAACACTTTTATGTTGCTTACCATATTTCAGAGATAGACATAAAAACTTCAGGTAAATACTAGTCTTTACCAGCACCAAACACCATCAAAACAACAATCTGTAATATTTGATTCACATAAATCTGTATTTTTACTGGATATATTCTGGATTAAAACTATTTTTTCATATTTCTTATGCCTCCACTTTCTTTTTCCATTTGTACACAGTCTTTTAAAGTATATTTGATACAGATGGTTGATAGCAGGAAATAATTAACAAAAAAAGCTTACAGTTGAAGTTAGAAACTGGTTTAGCAAATTTAGTTTGCTGAGGAAATTACTCTTTTCAAATTTGGATACAATAGGGGGAAGCCATATTTTCTTTTTAGAAAATTTTACATTTAGATAGCACAAAAATTATAGCAACCCACACCTTTAACCCTGCCTTAGAAACCACGAGGATTTAAAATATAAACCCACATTTTTAATTAAAAAGCCTGAACAGGTCAATAAGGTTCATGCTATAAAGAACTGAATTTATTATTAATTTATTATTATTGGGGTACTGAATAAGAAACCAGGATGGTTTCATGGGATGGCTCAAGGGCAACCCCAACTGGATTTAGTGACTATTGCTCAGCCAAGGAGGCAAACAGAAGCAATTGACTGAGCTCCAGGCTGGTGCTGGACATCCTGCAGCCACAATGAAATGCAGTTTGCAGCCTGATTTTTCTGGGTACTGAACTGCTCTTAAACACATGAAAACACAGAGGTGCTTCAGCACAGGATGCTCCTGCTGCAAAGTCCCCACCTTTGTCCTTTCAAGTCTGGAATGTCTCTGCTGCAATTCCCGTGCAGGTGCACATCAAAACCATGTGAAAGCTGCAGCCAACAATACAAAAACCAATCTCTCTACAGAGAACAGAACAGGATAATGGCTGAAAATAATTAAACCACTTCGACTAATAGGCTGGAGATCAAAGTTTGAGTCTATCACTCCACATTCGCTATTTGAAACTAAAGAAAATATTCATGAATGGTAATTATTTCTTTTGTGAACAAAGCATGGGGAAAAACATAACCAATACATTTAAATGCATAATTCATTAAAGGAAAACTTTGAACTCTTGATTATTGAACCACACCAGAGACAAAATATAACTATTTATTCCTGTTCTCTAACTGTTCAGTCTCTTAGCAGCCTACAACTCAACTGAGTATCATCTCCTTTAGTGCATTAAACATAACCCCCTATAGAAACACAAACATTTTAAGCACATTAACAACAAAATGGTATCTAAATTATGAGGCATTTCTCTTAATGTCACCCTGCATACAATTCCCCCATCTGTTTTACATGTCTGCTCACTCTGTGCTGATTATTTCAAAATTAGGATTGCAAGATATGCAAGTGCAAAGCCATCCTTTACAGTGTGCCTGTGTTTCTTTTCGCTAATATGGAAACAGTCATCAACACTCATCAATAGACTTCACAGGCTCCATCCCACAATTCATTCTCTTCAGCTCCCACCCAAGACCTTCTTTAGGTGACAAAATTTCTCATGCTCTCCTGACAAAAACAGTGAGACATGTAACTCCACTCCTTTTCCTTAGCACAAATAAGCACAGCAACTCTTGTTGTCCCTGCTTATAATCAGTATCTGCAATAAAATAGAGATTACTCATACCAACCCAGGAAATATGAAGTATTGAGAGTCAAACAAAGAAAAAGTTAGAAGCATTGTCAGGAAGAGCTCATCCTTTTTCATTCAGCAATGAAAAATACCCGAGCTGATCCGCAGGCTAAAACCCTTCTAACTCAACAATCCAGCAAAGCAATCACCAAACCAGCAGCAATAGTCAAGTCCTTATTCTGTTTCTGGTGGGCTGGAAATAATTACTGCCTCCCCAAATACGATTTTTTACAGAAGTAAGTGCACCCCAACCTCCAGACTAGCACACAGAAAAATGCTGAGTGGCTGATTTTTTGTAGATAATTCACTTGCTACTGAACTGCTACAAAGGCTGGAGTTTGTGCAGAAAATGGATGCACCCCTTGAGGGCTTCTGGCTCCAAGCCAGGTACTTCATCCTCCTGTCCATTCCTGCTTCTGCTTCTGTCGGTGAACAAAAGTCAGTGACTGACGGTCAATTAATCAGGACATGGCTACACCCATAACTATCCCTGCTCATCAGCCACAGCACAACAGCAGCTTCTCAGAATAAATTTTATTTTCAGAATTTATTTTTGCATATGAGGTTCACTGTTAAGTTGATTCCAGCAGAGGAAAAGTGTCCAGAAGAACTGAGAACTGCCTACAGTTGTAATGCCACCTTTTTTGACAGAATGATTGAACAAATTTATACATAGTATAGATCTTTTTACCTTATATTACACACATATAACTATTCCCTTGATATAAATTTCTCTAATTTCTAATTCAAAAACTAAGAGGATTTTTTAAAATCAAGTAAGCACTCTGATATTGGGATATGCAAAATCATACAGATCAACTCCACAAGAGCCTGTTCAGTGAGCCTGTACATTTATAGTACAGCATCAACACAGCTCTACATCAGCCACAATGCACTACTGACTTCATGAACAGTTAAAACTTCTCAAACAAGACATCATTTGGTTCTGGACTACACTTGGTACTTGACTATAGAATCTGTAATTCAAGAAACTACAATCAAATAATCAGCTAGATAACACAGGCAACTAAAGCATTTCAATTCTTCATAGATTTTTAGTCTAATATAATGCAAATAATAAACTAATAGCTGCAACCTCGTGCTTAAAATTTACGGCCTGGATCTTCTTGACACAGGTTGCTAAATTTCTTCACATAGTGACATCTTAAAAGGTGCTCACTTGTGGAAGAAAACTAAGGTGAAGTAATGAAAAATGCAGGAGTTAAGTAATACAGAAATAAAACATTCAGTCATTTGGTTTAGTTACCAATAATTAAAACGCTACACATCTGAAGCACTTCATTTTTATCTCAAGATACCTGAAATGAAAATTCGTAAGTAGTCTTGCGTCATACCCACCTCCATGCTGGAATGAGCTGGAATATCTCTGGCATCCTCAATTTCAATTCCAAAAGTTTTGTGCAAAAATATCTAAGTTACATTAAACAAAAAACTTACTGGTAACTCACTGCTCCACTATTTGATCAAAGAACCTTCATAATTCAAATGATGAACACCAGGTGTCTTAGAAATCTCTCAAACCTCGTTAAACCAGCCTTTAAGGCATACTGGTTAAAAACCCCAAAACCAGTCAGTGCTTCATGTTCTTTAAATAACTCCCTGACTGGTTTATCGTTGTCATATGAACTAAACAAAAAGGTCTGGTCATGCCCCACTTTTAAAAAAAGACCTTTTGATCCTCTGTATTGTTCAGCCCTGAATCACTAGCTCTACATAGCATTTTCTAAACACTGTTTCTTATACAAAGGAGATAGCTTACATTGAAAGACTGAAAATCATTTCTCATTAGAACCAGAAACCTGAGGAAGAAAGGTTATAAGCTTTTGTGAGCTTCATGACTGTAGTCCACAAGCTTTGGGAAACAATTTTAAATCATAATGTAATAGCAGGGAGTACAAAAGCTTTCTCTTTTATATAATGCAATCAATAATGCAATTTCTTCCACCATAAATCTGTAAGCATAGCAGAAGCTAAGCTCTCATAATACCATTGAAACACAAGTTAGCTCGCTAAAATTCTTTAAGCATCATAATGCATTAAAAAATGTTGCTGTTTGTTTAAATAATGGTTTTAAAAGCCTACTTTTCCTGATATGCACTGCTTTATTGAGAGACCTCTATCAGGCTGCCTGCTCCACAAACCCCTGACCTGTGTGGCCCAGGAGCTGTGTGCTTGGACTTCTGTCAACACAGTTTGAAGAGCAGTGATCAAAGTTGTCCATATCACATAAATAATCAGTGATTCCTTCAGCAGTGTCCGAGTGGCAACACTCAACACCACAGCTCCTTCCATACCAGGATCAGCTCCAGCTGGTAATTAGAAGTAAGCTTACACTACCACTGCTTTTCCTGCTACACTTAAGGAAATGAATAGAGGCTTCAGTCTCAGAGAAATCCAAGCTAGCTGTTTCCAAGCCCATGACAGATTCTTGAAAATGCTTAACAGAGAAAACAGAGCATCTGCCCATCTAAATTACTTCCACAACTGAACAGCTATATATGTTCAAAACAAACCGAGGGATGAATAAAGAATAATTATACTTACAAGCTTCCTCTTCTGGGGAGACTGAGCTCTTTCTGGAAAAAAAAAATAATGAAAATGTTGAGTTAATTTTACTTTTTATTATATATTACTAATTTATTTATCAACAAATGACTGAGGTGGAATGAATAAAGACCTGGCCATTTCCCAGCACATGCTCAGTGTAGAACTGCACAGCTCTGCTGCTGCACATTCACAATGACCAGTCTGGGGCACAAAAGTTGCTCATTTTGCCTAAACAATTATTGCCTTTGGAGTCAAAAAATCATAAGCACTCAACAGAGCAAACATAACTTTGAAATTCAAGCCTGAGCACAGATAAGGCAGTAATTAATTCTGTCCTACATACCTCATCAGCATCAGACCGAACCACTTCCAGAAGTGTGGAACATGGTGTGCCTTCAGCTGCTGCAGTATGGTCTCACACTCTCACCAAAAGGAAGAATTATTGCCATAGAGTGGATTTGGGGAGTGACTGGGGTTTTTTTTTTAGACAAATACATTAGTCGTGTTATGTATTATCACAAAAAAATTCAAGGCCAAACACAACTTCGACTTCTCAGTAGCATTTCATGTTTCAGCAGCACAAGCAAAGGCAGATGGGAGATTTTCGGTTTTTATTGCAGTCAGTAGCCCAGGGGCATGCCCAGGCGTGGGCATTGCTGGACACAGTGCACCCCTGACACTGCCCAGGCTGGACACAGTGCACCCCCAGCACTGCCCAGGCTGGACACAGTGCATCCCCCAGCACTGCCCAGGCTGGACACAGTGCATCCCCCAGCACTGCCCAGGCTGGACACAGTGCACCCCTGACACAGCCCAGGCTGGACACAGTGCACCCCCAGCACTGCCCAGGCTGGACACAGTGCATCCCCCAGCACTGCCCAGGCTGGACACAGTGCA